>CM051256.1:94949797-95102297 GCA_027921565.1 Artemia sinica | reverse complement strand
GTTGCCCTCCGGTCACTTTTAACTATTAAAAAGGGCACAAGCCCCTTCAATGTCCAATCAAATGTCCTGTTAGAAGTTTCAACGACAACTCCTTCGTTAACAAGTGCCCTCGTCTAAAATATATATATATATATATATATATATATATATATATATATTATATATATATATATATATATATATATATATTATATATATATATAATATATATATATATATAATATATATATATATATATATATATATTATATATATATATATATATATATATATATATATAGATATATATATATATATATATAATATAGATATATATATATATATATATATATATATATATACATATAATAATATATGTATATATAATATATATATATATATATATATATATATATATATATATATATATATAATATATATATATATATATATATATATATATATATATATATATATGTATATTATATATATTATATATAATATATATATATTGTGCCCACGTCACTCTTTACTTAGGCAGCGCTACTGCGCTGCCTATGAAAGTCTAAAGCCTATTGCATAATTGGTGCTTTTCTGAAACACAAACTGCATTACAAATATTTTATTTTGTTTCAATAAATATCAAATATTTATAAATATTTGATATATAAGAAAATATTTGTGATATAATTCGTTTTTAATTGGATGTGTCTTGATTAGGCCTTGGAATAAAACTAATAAAATCAAATTAAATATTTGATACGAAATAAAAATAATGGTTGAAATCTCAATAGTTCAACATTTTATTTACTGTAATTTTTATTTTTGTTTTCAGTGTTGTACATAAGTACAAAAGAAAATCTTTTAGTATAATTATTTTTTAGTAAAGCACCAGTGGTGCAATAGGGCTTAGACTTTTACAGTTAGGGAGTGAGGCAGTAGCCAAACTCTTCTTTGTAGTTTTATTTGTTTTAAGCTTGTCTTATACATATAATTTAAGTTTTACTCTTTGTAAGGTTTTTTATTCATTTATGTTAGTACTTGTTGTATGTTTGTTTGCTATGATTTTTTATTTAATTTCTGGTCGTTTTGAGTTTGAAGTATTATTGGAATTTATAACTGCTGATCTTGCGTGTGGGGGGGGGGGATTAGTTGCCCTTCAGTTACTTTTGACTTTTAAAAAGGAGCTAGAACTTTCAATTTTCAATCAAATGAATCTCCTTCAAAGTTTATACGATCACCCCTTCCATAAAGACCTTACTTGCCCCTAAGGTATAACTTATAAACCTTACCCGGGGTTCTTGGGGGCTGTGTCAACCCTGGAAGCATTTTTATGTAATCTTTGGACTATTTTGAAAAAAAATGACAGTCTCAAAACTTCGATCGGATAAATTTTGGGAAAAAAGGGCTTGGGTGGGGCTACTTGCCCCATGATCACGTTTGACTCTTAAAAAGGGAACTAGTATTTTTAATTTCCAATCAAATGAGCCTCTTCCAAAGTTAATGCGACCACTTTTTCCATAAAAACCTTGCATGCGTCGGGCCATAACTTGTAACCTGGGGTGGCTAGTTGCCCTACAATCATTTTCGACTCTTGAAAATAGAACTATAACTTTTCATTTTCTCTCAAATTAGCATCCTTCAAAGTTTATCCTACCACCCGGTCCATAAAAACCTTAAATGCCCTTGGGGCATAACTAACAGCACTTGCCCCTTCTTAAAAAAAAAAAGAAATACCTTCCCAAAAAAAAAAAAAAAATAAAAAAATAAAAATTTATCTACAAAGTTAAAGTTGGAATTCACGATTTTGTCCTTAAAATGTTCAAGGGACGATAGGGAGCGATGTTCTATTGTATTACGAATTTCAATCTATTTATTTTGGGTTTCTTTAATTCACTTACGGTAATTCACGTTCGTTTTAACCTTGAATAACTATTTGCTTTTATTTCTGCCCGTCTAATGTTTTAATAATGCTCTTTAGTTTCCTCTGATTTTTTTTTTTTTTTAACCCACCTCCATTCCTCTCAGTGACGACAACTTCAACAAAAATGTACTTTAATCCCTAGACTATGTACTCAGAATTGACCTATACTCATTTTTAAAAATATTAAATAGCAGCCGAACTGGGCACACTTCACACTTCAAACCACCATATAGGTATACTCCAAAAAAAAAACAATCATGAAAATAGAAATTGCCTTTCCCATAGTCAAAGGCATCCTCCCACCACAGGAAGCCTTTTTCACGGTGTTCTTTCTTATCATTACAAATATTTTCCAAACGGTGGCCCGTAATATCTTCCACACACAAAAAAAGAAAATCAAAGTCACTCTCAAAAAGGAGAATAATGACAATTAGTAATCATTTAAAAGTTCCTAATCAATCCACTTCCCCTTTCACCATTTGTCGAACCTGGAGTTTTTTTTTATCTGGTTTTTGAGAATTTTGAACAAAACAGTTATCTCAAACTTTTGATCGGAAGCATTTTGGAGAAAAGAGGGCATGGGAGGGGGGGGGGGGGCTAGTTGCCCTCCGATCACTTTTGACTCTTAAAAAGGGGAACTAGGACTTTCAATTTGCAATCAAATGAGCCTCCTCCAAAATTTATGCAGTCATCCCTTTCGTAAAAAACTTATATGCCCCCAGGGGATAATATGCAGCACTTGCCTCCTAGGCTCTGGGGGTTGTGTTGACCCCAGCGTGTTTGTTTTCTGATCTTTAGAGTATTTTGAACAAAATGGCTATCTAAAAAATTTTGATCAGATGCATTTGGAGAAAAAGTTACGGGGGGGGGGGGGTTGCCCTCAGATCATTTTTGATTCGGGAAAAGGGAACTAGAACTTTCAATTTCTAATCGATTGAGCCTCCTCAAAAGTTTTTAAGACCAGCCCTTCCATAAAAACATTATATACCCCACGGGGTATAACTTGTAATCGTTGCCCCCTAGGCTATTGGGGGTTGTGCCAACCCTGGAGGCAATGTTATATGACCTTTACACTATTTAGAAGCGAATAACCACCTCATAACTTTGATCAGAAATATTTGAGGAAACGAAGACGTGAGGGGGGCTGGTTGACCTCCAATCACATTTGGATCTTTAAAAGGGAAACTTGAACTTCCAATTTCAAATTGAATAAGCCCCTTTCGAATCTTATACGACGACCCCTTCCATAGAAACATTGAATGCCCCCGGAGCATAACTTACAAAGTTTATACGAAAAACCCCTTCCATAAAAACCTTATATACCCCCTGGGGCAAAGCTTACAACACTTTTCCCTGGGCAATGGAGGATTGTGTCAATCTCGGAGTTTTTGTTCTGATTTTTCTGGTATTTTGAACAAACTGGCTATCTCAAAATTTCAATCAGATACATTTTGGGGAAAAGGGCGTGAGAGAGGATAGTTTCCTTCCCTCGGTGGGACAAGAGCTTTCAAATGCACTAGAATTCCAATTTCCGATTGAATAAGCCCCTCCAAAGTTTTTACGACCACCCCTTCCATAAAAACCTTAAATGCCCCAAGGGCATAACTTAAAACACTTGCCCCCAGGCTCTTGGGAGTTGTATCAACCCCGGAGCTTCATTTATATGATCTTTGGACTATTTTGAACAAAATGGCTTTCTCAAAATTTATAGCAGATGCATTTGGGGAAGAGAAGGCGTGCTAGTTGCCCTCCGATCAATTTTGACTTTGAAAAGGGGCAAAAGTACTTCCGTTTTCCAATCGAATAAGCTCCCTCCAAAGTTTATACGACCATGCCATCCATAAGAACCTTAAATGCCCCCAGTGCATAGCTTACAACCTTTTGCCCCGGACTCCGGGGGTGTTTGTCGACCCCGGAGTTCTATTATCGGGTCAATAAGTATTTTGAACAAAATTACTATCTCAAAATTTTGATTGGCTGTGTTTAGAAAAGAGAGGGTGTGGGGGCCTGTTGCCCTTTGATCACTCTTGACTCTTAAAAAGGGCACTAGAACTTCTGATTTTCAATCGAATGAGTCTCCTCTGAAGTTTATACTACCCCTCTTCCATATGAAGTGCCACTGGGAAAAAAAAAATAAATAAATGATAAAACATTGAAGGCTTATGACCTTTACTACAGGTAACGCTATAACGTTGCCTCCAATTGGGACAAATTCAAACTTTAGCGTAAAGAGCGAGGTGTTGAAGAGTGTCAAATCCTCTTCATATATGTGGTGATTTCTGTTCGTATTAATTTTTAATATTGCTCCTTACTTGGAGTTGGAAAAACTTGTTTTATATCTAATTTCTGATGGTTTTTAAATAATGCCGTGAAATTAAATAAAGTAATGCCTCCATGGAAACATCTCTCCTCCCCATGTTAAGATCCTCTAGACAATTGAATCCCCGTGAAAATTTTCCCCTGACAATTACCCTTAATATTTCCATACGTAAAATTGATTCGGTCAAGAAAAAGTAAAACAAATCAAAAGAACTTCGTATAGGACTTCTGGCAAATTCCCCCAGTGTAAAATTTCCCATGAAATGATTGCCACTCAGAAACTTCCCTTCCCATGTAAAATTTTTCCCGTGAAAAATTCAGTCCCTCCCCACCCGAAAAATGTATGCACACTTCCGTAAACAATGGGTAAATTTTATAACTTAAAGACTTTTCTGCAGAGAAAGTAGAGGGTCTTCTTCAAAAGCATAGTTATTATACCTTTCAGCTATGGCATAAAAAAGCGGCTATCTCAAAATTTCATATGGCGATTTTGGAAAAAAAAAAGGAATATTAGAGGGGACTAGTTACACTCCTATCTTTGTGGTCACTTAAAAAAGGCACTAGAACTTTTAATTTCCGTTCAATTGAGCCATTTCCCAGTTTTATAGGACCATTGGTTTGATACTACTCAGATGGAAAAAAAAAAACAAGCTAATAAACACTACATCCTGTGTTGTAGCTTCTTGTTGTAGCCTTGAAACCTCTACAGTATGGTTCTCTGATATACTGAATCTGATGGTATACTTTTTATTAAAATTCGTTGACTTTTAGGGTGTGTTTCTCCCCTTTTTCATAAATCCGGCAGATTTCTGGTGCTCGCAGCCTTTGATGGGTAACGCTAAACTTAATGAATCTTACATAGGCCTATTTGGATTCGACATAATAAGCCAATTTCTTTATATATCTATTTATATCAACTTTCTGTTTTTAGAGTTTTGTTACTATTGAGCCGTGTCACTCCTTATATACAACTCATTACCGCGAATTGTTTGACTAATTTCTCACCATACACGAATTCTATAGTTTGCAATGACTATATATAAGTTAGTCAAATTCTAATATTTGACTGCCCACCTAATCTTGGTCTTAAGAAAGCAAGTACTAAATATTATATTACATGAACAATCATATATACTTAAAAACAGTCGTGTTAGATAGTTGTCATTTTTCTTGGACAAAATGCGAAGTTTCGCATTTTATAGAATTAGGTTGAAAACCTTCACAATTGAGGCTCCTGAGGTACTATACTTTATGGTGTACTTTTTATTAGGATCACTTGCCCTTTTGTAGGTTTTACCTCTTTTTTTTAATATTAGGCACATTTTCTTATGTCTTAGTTTATGTAAGGCAATATTAAGTTCGATGAAATTGTCAATTTTTAGAGTCATCATAAAGAGCTGATTCTTTTACCTTCAACTGTTTATCAATTAAATAATTTTTTTTTAATTAGTGCGAGCAATCTTTATTTTTCTTCGCTTAAGGCAAAGATCGGAAATTTGCTTTATATTATGGACAAACGTTTCAAGAAAAAAAGATAATAGTATTCTCTCAATAATACTGGGATTCAGAAAACATTACCCATGCACCTATCCCTCTTAAAAGAACCTTGACTAGAAATCCCTATAGGCCTATGCTTCATTGGATTTTTTTAAGGCTATTTTATCCAGAAAACCTTATAAGGTACATCAGCACAGTATCTGAGACCACTTAAAATCTGGGATCATTGGCTGAAATAAACAAGGAAAACCGAGACCGTCAAATAGCAAAGCCGCAAAAGTGAGTGCAATATGCGGTAATGAATACCTGCCCCATACTTTCCCACGATACGTGCGAAACCATTGAATTTCGACTTTATATTGCAAAAATGCCACGATATTGAAAACCTTATTTTTTCTTTTGATGAGAGTGTTAAGGAAATAATTCTTTTATTGGGAAGGTCCTAAATCAAGAGCTCCATTTTTACTGTATTTTGACTCTTTTTTTGTAAGCGACTCCATCTTTTGTATTTTGACATTTTTACTCTTATTTGTAAAATTGTCAATAACATTTCTACCTAGAACTCCCCAACGCTGAGCGATGGGCATACATCAACATTGAAGTATTTTATAAATTTGACAAAAATTGATTAGATTTAAGAAGTCTTAATGCACTAAAGTGAATCCTCGCAATGAGTACTTTTAGGTGATCTTGAGATAGCCCATGTATATCGCAGTGATTCAGCCTACATTGAGGCTCTAAAAAACTAACAAAAACTTGATTGTGTCAAGTGGGCATAAACAAAATGCTGATTGCCTGTGAACCAAGTCTATCGGTAATTTTTTCTTCTTCTTTTTTTCGGATAGTACGGCGTTAAACGTCAACTATAAAGAACCTCAATATTCAAAAATACTTACAAAGAAAGAAAACTTGACGATTTCAATAGTAAAGATTTTCAGTATCAAACTGTGCACCATCATTTTAAAGAATTTTATTTCGGATATAACAGACTCCTGTAAGGAAAAAAGCACAATCTGTTTTCCTCGTTAACTACTTTTTACGATTGTTGCTTCTATAAGAGCCGAAAAAACATATTTTTAGTCAGTAGAAGCTACTGTTCTTACATTAACAAAGGTATGTTTATCTATTTTCTATGGACTGTATACTCATTTACATCCTTTATAGGCAAGAGATGGTTATCCTAAGATACTAGTCTGCCTTCAAAACAAGATTTACTGATTTCAGATATATTCTTAGAAATAGCAGGATCAAAGCTAAATCTATCTGAGCTAATTTAATAAAGTCTT
Source organism: Artemia sinica (assembly GCA_027921565.1). Taxonomy (NCBI): domain Eukaryota; kingdom Metazoa; phylum Arthropoda; class Branchiopoda; order Anostraca; family Artemiidae; genus Artemia; species Artemia sinica. The sequence goes on along the minus strand of CM051256.1, from coordinate 95,095,292 downwards.
AACAGCGTAATCAAAGACAAATTCAGATATATATATATCTAATTATTTTACAAATTGCATGACAGACCAGTATTAATGCCAGGAATAAAGTTTTTTACTTTTTAAGAAAAATAATCCGAATTTGTTAAATATATGACAAGAAAGACGAAACTTCCTCAAACTGATACTTTTTTATATGCAAATTCATATTTGTCTTATGATTCGGAATAACATACATGTTCTTTTAATGTATTAATATACAAGTGACTTCTTGTCCTATAGACTTTCATTTTGAAAAAGTTTGACTTACTTATAGTAGACTTTGACTGACTATAGACTTACTTATAATTCATTACCCTAAACTGTTTGGTATCAATTGTATGTAAGAAGCGGCACACTAAATATCCCAAAACGAAAGCAGTACACAGTGGAAAGACAAATACCCTTACATTAGCTTGTAGGACTGATGGGTTAAAACTGTTCTTTTTTCCCCAACCGAACTCCAGAATCCCTTAAAAAAAATTCCGAGGCCTATAAATGCTTAAGCTCTTTGCGTAAAATGAACAGTTGCAGCGTAACCAGAATTCAAAAAGATCAAATCTCTTAGAGGCAATTACTAAAATGATGCAGTCTGTGACATGTTATTAACAAAGCAAAAATCCTTCTAAATAGCCTACTTAATGGGCCTAAATGAGCCTTAACAAGCCCGAATGAGCCTACTTCTATTTATGACAAGCCAAAATTAACAGCTTAAGTTAACTTATATAAGCCTAATTTGATCCATTTACGTTAACTTAAGTAAGCTCAAGTTAAAAGCAATAGAGCAACAGATTTTTATTTTAAAGTAAAGTAGTTTTTTTAAACGTTGTTTTTGAAAACAAACTGCACAATACTTCATTCTAATTACTCTTGGCTCTTAAAAATAACACAGTAACTTTTAACCTGCAACTGAATGTGCCCTATTCCAAGTTTCTGCGACCACTCCCTATGTACCAAGAGGCCAGAAGAAATAACGAAAAGATACATGGATGCTGCATTGCTCTAAGTGCCCCTACCCACCGAAAATTGATAAATAATATATTTTTAATAGATTATTTATACATCTCTTCCATGAATAAAAAGAAATTACCGGTTTTGGAATCAGAAAAATGTTTGTTATCGTCCCCTCCATTTCACAACTATTTCTGCCAATGATAAAAAGAGATGTAATAAATTTGGGCAATCGATATTTAACCTTTTTAACAACTGGTAGAGTGCGCTGAGCTTAAAAAGGTGGGTTATATATTTCTGCTGCTACTGCTATTACAAACAAATCACTGCAGGAACAACCAGCCTGAAGTCGACACAGATGCACACGCCTCTCCTCTGACCCAGTCTATGCAAAGCTTTACTTTTTACTACCTCCCACTCTTCCCACTCTTGCTGGGTTTGTATATGGTATGTTTTTTTACTTATGTTTATCAATTGACCCAAGGAGCACGGGAAACCTATAATGTTTTATTTTTCGGTAGGGGTAAGAGTAACTTGTGGAGGTAGCGACCAATAACTACTAACGCAAATATTAGTATATCAGCAGAGGTCTATCCAAGATTGCACTATAGGAGCGATTTAACTCCTAGAGGAGGGTGATCCCAATGAAATTTTCTTCTTTTGATCAATTATATATAATCAGAAAGTTTATATGTTGTAAAGACTCTTGGATTTCAGTAGAGGCAAGCTTCCCAACTCCAATCTTTGCTCCGTCTCTGATCGTCATAATTGATTAATTTTCTTGAAAATATCTGACGTATTGAAAAGTTTTTCTCTTTATTTCCAAATATAAAGACTCATCTAATTTTCTTTTTTTTAACTGACATAGGATATTTTATTGTTCGGGTATACAATTCTACTTAAAACAAAATTATATATTGTTTTCTCTATTTCAGAATATGAAGATCCTTTTCTTGGCTTTCTTTATCACAATGGCCGCTTGCAGTAAGTAAAAAACTTAATTTTGTATTTTTTCACACTTAACTCCTTACTCTGTGAGTGTTCTTTGGTTCTTGTCAGTCGACTATTTACCAGAAAGGGCTATGAGATCTTAACAAAAATTAGTGGAAAGTAACCGCTAATGCCCTAGTTTTGATGTCTTGGGAGTATGGTCCACCTAACATTTATTAAGTAGAGTGGGAACCATACCAGAAGGGGCCATCGGGTCACAACCAGATTTTTACCAATGTAATAGTAATTGTGCTATTTTGTAGTTTGGTAATGTTCTTGCTCGTAATTGAGCTTCTTAGTCTTGCCTCTTTATATAGTTTTTACAAAGCGACTAAGTAATACATCTTTATGAACAGTTTTGGTAGTTAGATTAAATTTTGCATTAACAGCATTCTTTGAAAGGCTTTATATTCGTATTGCATTACGTTCAGACAATTAGATACTCTTACCTATTTTCAAGGAACCTAAATTTGGTAATATTTTTGTTATTGATGCTGTTTCTTTGCAAAAAAAAAAAAAAAAAAAAAAAAAAAAAAAAAAAAAAAAAAAAAACGAAGAGACTTCTAGGTTGTTGTTACGTCACCTTTAAAGCTTTCAGAATTGGGCTTTGTATATGTCTTCGGCGGTTTTTAATGTATTCAGGAAAGACAATTGTAGAATCAGAGCTACATTGAACATCAAATAGTGAAGAAGAGGTGTATGTATGTTTGAGGTTGGTTCACATATTCTTCTTTTCTTTTTCTCTTTGTTTTACATTTGCTTATTCATTTCGTTTATTAAAGCCTCTACTAAGTTTCGGTGTAAGCCTTTCAACAAAAAAACAAATGTCAGAGGTAGAATCTGGGGTAGCTCAGTTATAAAGATTAATATATTCCAAATTATTTCCAATAGCGACATAGCTTTGGCCTCTAACCAACTCTGAAACTGGTTGTTTAAGGAATTTAAACAAATATAAAATTATATCCTCAAATTCGGGCTCCTATCAAATTGACATGCATCAAGAACAAGAAGAAAATCAAAAGATGATTTAAAAGCTAACAGAAAATGATAAAAAGAGAGTATTAACGTATGCAGAAAATTGGGCAATCACTATGTAACGAAGATGGTACAGATAATTGAACGTGCGACGCAATTTTTACCAGCCCGATTGGTAGAATGTTGCCCAATTTGGCAGCGGTGGTCTGAAAATTGATCTTATACTTCGGAGAGGGAAAGGGGGGGGGAATGGAATGAAATTTTTAGCCCTTGCTAAATCTTCTCATTTCTCTTTTGAAATGATAAGTAGTTTTTATATTTAGAATTGTAAGTTCAACTGAATTATAGTGATTAATATGCCTGAATTTACTAAACTGCAATCTAAATTCCTTTTTTTATTTATTATACAGAAATATCAACCAGGTGACTACTAACTTGGTAGATCGTTCCGAGTAGAATCTAATGTATAATGGGGCAGTGCATTTCTTCTTTTATGCTGATATACGCCGCATAAGGTTAAAAAATAGGATAGGAAATCTACCCATTTAACTTTTGAAACTTTGATTGTATTGATGCGAAACATAAGCTTTATGATTAAAAAGAAAATTCTTCCACTGAAAGTAAGGAGCAGCATTAAAGCTAAGAACGTGTAGAAATCAGTCTGTAACTTTATTTCAGCAAACAAGGGATTCCACGAAAACTAGTTCTATTTATATTAACAAGAGTTTAATCCTTAGATTGTATTCCTGTTATTTTTAGGTGGGTACCAAAGGCCATCATATTTTCAACCGTACTCAGCCTACGATAAGCATTACGCTTCAATGCCATATGACCAGGGTAGCAACGACCTTATAAAAAATTTAGATGACTACAGCCAAAGTCAGCATCACAGTAAGTCCTTAATTGCTTATCAGTCTTTATTACCTTAATTTTTAACCAAACATCAAATTCTTTTCTGGCTCATTACGTAACCTCAATTAATACTTGCCAAATAATTAATTTTAATAGAATATGACTTTAATAATATAAAAGTCCTAATTTCTTCAGGAGCCACCCTAGCCGAGTAGATGGTACACTAAAATTACAATCCGATATCCTTGAGGATAGGGGGGGGGAGTTCGAATTCAGACATTTGCAATTTCTTGGCTCAGGGTGGGAGCAAAGCCGTATCGTTTTAAAAAAATTGCTCCCCCCGCTCCCGAAACAAGACCCCCCCCCGAAAAATAATCCTGGATACTGCCCTAGGCAGGGGTCAGTGGTGTAAGCCTACAAGCTCAGCTGCTTTGGGTTAGGGGACCTTAAGATTAAATATATTTCCAAGTAATATCTGAGCTTAAATTGCTAGGTGAGGCGGAAAAACGGGTTGCCCTTCTCCAGGTATAAATTAAAATATTAATAATATTTATTTGCTAAAAAATCAGCATTTCGTGGAACTGGAGGCACAGCCTCATTTATTCTTGGCAGGCCATAAGCACTGGCCTACACAGGCCAACGCACTGATTCTTCGCAAAAAGAAAGCATTTTGTTGGATCTTTGTCATTCTTTATACAATGAGACAAAATTTAATAGACAGGAATTTTTGTCCGATGATAAAGAAAAAGTCAAACGCATATTTAGGTCTCCTGCCACCGAGCACATAAGTTAAGCACATAAATTTTGGAGCAAATATATTGGCTTTAAATAAATCTTAGGGCCACCGTGGAAGGTGCACTTAATGACAGTAGGGTACATATGTTTTATTTGAGTAATTCGTTGTAGAATGGCCCTGAATTAAATCAATATTCAAGGTTGTTTTCTTATTATTTCAAAGCTTTTAAATTTGTTTAAACATTTGAAATTAAAAGCTAATGAATGTGGTTTGATGTGCTAATGACTGTGCTAATAAAAGGCGATGAGCACGGTTTGCCAGTCTCGCGGTACTTTTAAAAATGAAACATAGAAGCATCGCTATTTTGGATCATTATTACCATGAAATTGAATCGGAACTAACAGTTTGGGAAACTGGGCCACAAGTAGCAAATTTGAGCTACTGGTGAAATGAAATCTTGGCTTTTTTGGGTAAATAAGCACAGTGAGTCTGAATTTACTCTGCAAATTCCTTATCAAATAGTTCGTGGTAACGAACTGTAAGTAAGTAGCGACCCGGCTCAATAGTAACCGACATTCTAAAACACGGAATTTTTATGCCAATAGATTTATCAAAAGAATCGGCTTGTTATGCAGATTTCAAATATATAAGTTTTATTAAGTTTAGTTTTACCTATTAATGGCTACGTGCCTGAGGACATTTGCCTGATTTCAGAAAAAGGGAGGAATCACCCCTAAAAATCATAGAATCTTATTGAAAATTACACCATCAGATTCAGCGTATCAGAAAACCCTGATGTGGAGGTTTCAAGCTCCTATCTGCAAGAATGTGGAATTTTGATTTTTTGCTAGAAGAAAGATTACGGATGCATATTTTTTTATTTTTTTCACCCCAGGGGTGACCGTATCGACCCAGTGGCCTTAGAATCTCATCAGAGGAATCATTCGAACGGAAATTAAAAGTTCTAATTTTCTTTTTAAGTGACCAAAAGATTGGAGGACAACTAGGCTTCCTCCCCCACCCCCTTAACCCAAAAATCGTCCGATCAAAATTTTGAGATAGCCATTTTGTTAATCATTGTTGAAAGGCAAATTAATTATGCCTTTGGATATAAAATGACCCCCCCCCCCCCACAACACCAGGGGACAGGTCTTTAAGTTATAAAATTTGCCCATTGTTTAAGCATAATATTTGTTATTGGGAAGCATGCATACATTTTAGGTTCGGGGGGGGAATTCTCTGGTGGGTGTTTTTCCACGGGGGAATTTTCTATATGGAGGGAAGGTTCCAGGGGTGAACTTTTCAAGGGAAATTACACTGGGAGAATTGGCGAGAATTCCTATATAAAATGCTTTTTATATGTCTTGCTTCCTCTTTTCCGTCTCAAATTTAAGCGTGGAGAAGTTAAGGGTAATTGTCCTGGGTAAATTTTTGGGATTAGAATGTCCAGAGGATATTTCCGTGGGGAGGGTATTTCTCCGTGAAGGTGGGGCCAGATTTCCTTTGATTATTAAAAAAAGACCAGAAAATTTTTTTTTAACTGAAAGTAAGGAGCAACATTAAAACTTAAAACGAACAGAAAATATTAAGTACATGAAGGGGGTTGCCTCCTCCTCAACACAACACCTCACTCTTTACGCTAAAGTTTGGATTTTGCCCCAATTCCTTAAGAACGACTCCTGAAACACAAGAGTCGTTTAATTAGAACAATAAGAAGTTTTATTAAAAGTACTAAAAAACTGTAGCGTAAATAGTGAGATGTTGAGGAGGAGGCTAACCCCTTCATATACTTAAATTTCTGTTCGTTTTAAGTTTTAATGTTGATTCTTACTTTCAGTAGAAAAAACTTTTTTTTTAAGTATTCTTTAAGACCACCTTGCCTTCAGGTAGAACGAAAGCGTGGCTTTTGCGAACCTTATTTGGAAAAAAAAAATTGAAAAAAAGAAAAATTTGGCTATAGGGTCTACCATTTGGAATGCTCTGGAAAAGCCGGGATAGACATATTCACGCAGAAAGAGAAATATCTGGAAGAAACTGCTTCATTAAACGGGTAGGATTGTCCTGGATGTGCTCTCAAATATTTGGATAAGTTAATTCAAATGTTAGCAGATAATTACACAGTAGGCGTAGAAAATAAAGGGGTCAATACCTGCTTAATTCTACTTTTAAGACTGAAATCACGTACAAAAAGATACTGATCATTTGACCATCGTTCCGTATATGTTTGTCACTGTAATTTTGAAAATGTTTTAGCCCCCCCTTCTAACAGACCTAAAAACAGCCCTTACCTCACCTGCATAAACGTTAGGTGATTTTTTGGGTTTGTATTATATTTTTTCTTCTTATTTTCCGTCAACAGTTGGCTCCAAATTCAAAATAAAGTGAATTTTAAAACAACAAAATCAGCAATCCTTTTTACATAGTCTAGTACCATACATGGCCCAATTAGGGGAGGGCTCAGTTGGTGTGGGACGCCATCACAATCACATTGAAAACTATATTAGCAGAGTATCAGAAATCAGTTGGTATATTTCTTTTTCTTTGTGTCTGATTTCTGGCGTATGCCAAAAGTCAATCCAGTCTAGCTTACCCCCTTAACTGAATTAAAAGTATAGCAGTAAAAATCTTACTACGATACATTATACTTAATTTTCGAGTTAAACTTTACACCAGCCTCACAAGCTTTAACCAGACTTTCTTTTGTAACTTCGCTAGACCTATCTATAGCCCACAAGGAGGGGGAAACGGACACACAATTTAAATAAAATAATTGATATAGTCTGAAAGAAAATGGGGAATCGAAAGGTATATTTATTTGATTTTTGAATCTGGTCTCTGTCCTATACCTTAAATAAACCAGTATAGTTTATTTCTTTTTCAGAAATAAACACTATAATAGCAAAGTTCTTGATTCACTACATTCAGAAAACTACTTCTTAACATAATCTAGAATTTCTTCCAGTCAAACGCTGCATACTACAGTCCCACTCCCCCTTCTGTCTCCACCTAAAGCCTTGATATAGTCCTAGGCTGTAATTGAAGCTTTGCCGATTTTGTTTGTTTTCATTAATTTTGTGTAGATAACTTACCAGTAGTTATTTGAAAATTAAAACTAAAACTATTTGCAATCCTAGGCGTAATTCTATCTTAAAATAGCGGCCAGATATTATGTGATTTCTGTCCTATAATGAAAACTACACAGGATTCGCCTACCTTATTGTCTGCCACTATTGCGTAATTACCTGCTAATATTTTGGGACAGATTATTCAGAGATACACAAATAATATCTCCGGAGTAATTCTGCCTACTCAGTCAATACTTTCCGAAATATTCTATTCTGCTTACATATGCCTATGTCTGTTTATTTGGAGGAATCCAAGGTATAAATGTCTACACCTAGTGGCCTGCTGTCGTCAAAATCCTGAAAGGGAGGGGGAAATTTGGAGCCGATTTTCCCAAGTCACGTGAAAATGATGGATAAAAAAAGAAAAATGAGCCATATATAGTACCATAAAGGAAAAGGCACACTAAACAAAACTGATATGTCTCTGTGAATGCTTGAATTATGTGGACCTATTTGAATTTTGACAAGATTTTTGAAGACACCAAATTTTAGCTGGAAGGTAAAAACTGTTGTTTTTTTGGGGGGAGGGGGGGGGGTGGCTGTTCCCCTCTCCCTGCCTCATAGCAAATTATGCCCCTTGCTAACCCTACAATCGAAATATGCATATTTGTAAAAGCTTACACTGAGAAAGTAGTTCGGTAGAAATATGGATAGATGGTATCATAGCCTAGGTAGATTTGTTGTAGGAAAAGAAAACAATAACTGTTACATACTAATGCAATTTTGTAAGTATAATAATCTTGTTATAACCAATACAGTATCTGGTCATAAAATGACCCTTAAGAGAACCTAGTATTCAAATGATGTTAAGACCGTCTTACTAGGACGGTTAACCTTACTTATTATGTTACAGCAAACCGAAGACTGGTAAGATCGATACAAGATGCTAATATATATAGGATTGCTCTTATTGATAGAATTGAAGCATGGTTCTGAAGCGTGGGCACTCTGATAGACGGAAGAGGATTTTCTACATGCTTTCCAGAGTAATTGCCTACGGATTTTTTCGGTTCCCGACAGACTGACCGTATCTCAAACAGTAAGCTGCACGAAAAATATGGTTCAATCCCGCTTTCTAGGGTTATAAAGAGAGAAAGATTGAGATGGCTAAGACACGTTTTGTGGATGAAAGATGACAGATTGCTAAATGTTGTCCTTGTCGGCCAACCATCTAGGGCAAAACAAAAGCAGGTCTTCCCAGAATGGAGTGGGAGTATGTCGTAAGCAAGGAATTAAATGAAATTAGAACTTCTTGGGAGGTTGTAAAGAGGAAAGCTTTGAATAGGTCAGGATGAAGGAAGGGCGTGCATAACTGTGTTTGCCTCAGGCGGCATGGTACTGCAGTGAGTTTTGACACTAGTGGTAGTAGTAGCAGTATTAGTATTAGAATTAAGTATTAGCAGTATTAGGATTAAGATTATTACCAACTATCCAGCTTACTGCAAAATAATTTTAAAATTAATGTTTTTCTTAGATTAAATGTTGAAATTTTTCTCTGATATTCCACTTTTCTGCTTATAAGATATTTAAACTATAACGCTTATACCTATATAGAACCATCGATTCCATTCAATTTCTTCTTCCATTCAAATTCTCATATGGCCTGAAGGCCATATGAAACAAACGTATAGTGAGAAGCTTGAGGCTCTATCTAATAAGACAGAAGAAGTCCCCTTTTCGAGGAATCTGAGGGCCATATATTTTGAAGTGAGAGCTTGAGCGAAATATATTTTTAGATATGACATATTGGTAGAATTATACTTGGAATTCATTCAATGAATTCCAATATAAAATTCATTTCATTTATTCATTTCACTCACTCATTTCATTTTATAAAATTCATATTCATAGAAAAAAACAAGGATTTCGGGATCCAACATCAATAGGGAGGTGAAAAATAACATAAAAATTGCATTGTAGTCAAATCCTTAACGAACTGCATTCTGGCACAATATTAATGTGCAATTCTTAGAAGGCCTACCTTTGCATTTCTGTGTTTCTCTCCGTCTTGAAAGTGAAACCTCCTCTGCCAAGCAATTTTTAGTTGAATCATTCTGAGGCCGATAATCATGCTTAAATTTTGAGAACAAAAATGAAATCTAGGTTTGGTCTATCGAAAAAAAAACTGTACTTGGCTGTAAGAGGAGAAAAAGTTGGCCAATATCGCTAGCTCATCCTAAATAATTAATTGAAATTCTATTTTATGTTAACAAACACACACAAAAAAAAATTAAATCACAAAACTTGCGAGAAAAATTAAAACTAAATTAAACGAGCAAATACAAATTTCTGTTTGTTTTGATTGATGAGTAACTATTTTATTTGTTTCGTTTATAGACTCTTTTGCATTTTCAGATTTGTTTTGAGCTAATTCCTATCTTTTCCAGTGTACAACAAAGTTAACTTTGGCGAGCAATACTCAACTCATTACGATACGGACGATGATGCAAAGGTCTATCCATACATGCAACAATACGGAAAAGCCCAGAGGAGATACCCCTATTAGAAATTTTTGTCCTTATACCTTATTCAAACATAAACTTTGTCTTCTTTAAAGTTGATGTTAAATAATTTAAGTCACTTTACTGTTAATAATTAATTCTTCATATTGAAAACCAGCCTTAAAATCTGTCTGACGAAGGGCATACTAAAGAATAAATTCGGAGCGCATCGAATGTTCGGCATAAGAGATGCCATACCCTAAGCTCTTTTGTTAGTACAAAAGAAAAAAAATGCTATTGCCCCCTTCCCAAAATACTACAATTCTTGGCCCTCTTACCATTCACCTTACCAAACCACAAAGAAAAACCCCGAACCCCAAGGAAAAAACTTTCTTGAAATTTTCTACTGGTTTCCTTGATTCATTGGGCAAAACTAGGGATGTTTAAAGAACTACGCATAAAATCCTTCACATTTTAATGAGAACTACTAACTGTAAGCTACACAACCCCTATGGTGGCAAACCTTTTGTTATCCCAAGGATTAAGGCAAAAAAAGGAAAAATACATAGGCAATACAGGCGATACTGCCAGTATCAAACCTGCTACTGCCGAATCTGAATGTAAAACACTCATGAGAAATACTTGTTTCAATTACCCGTGGCACAAAACCCTAAAATTTTTCAGGGTAAATAAAGACTGGGTGTTAGGGACGCTTACCAATTGTATAAAATACCACATAGAGGGGGGAAATATCAGCATCAAAAATCAAAGCAAATTAGCTAGTGTCATATTTAGTTCCAAACTTAAATTCTGTTCTATGAAATACTAATTACTGTTTACAAGATTTTGGTAAAATTTGAGACAAATGGCAACACATATGGCTTTTAGTTACTATTTTCTTTTATTAGTCATGTTCGAAAAATTTTGTTGTGCTTTACCTACTGGTCTCATTGCTACCAACAATATAATTGCGGTAAAGACACCACAACTCTTCAAAACGTCAAATGGCTCAAAGCATTATCTTATCAATTAGACTTGAGGATTATGTCCAGCGAGAGTGGCTGGCTAATGAATTTCGCTAGGTGGCAATAAAATCGGTTTTCTCTTAAAAAAAAAAATCGTGTCGTTCGATTCGCCGGATGTCAAAAGGAGCAGGTGTGAAAGAAGGTATTTGCAAACCATATCATTCTTGTCTGAGTCGGATTTTTTTTCTTGTTGGGTCTTGCGCACAGTAACACAAGCATGGTATTTTTTTTTAAGTGTATTTTAGAAAAAAAGAAATGAGGCATTAGGAGGCTCGGATGCTTGGTAATGTTTGAAGCTTTAGCTGGAAAATTAGAATGCTTATTTTGAAGTCAATAACCACCAGTTTTTTTTACCGTTGGACAAGGTCATGCAATAGGCCTATAGTAGAACATTACAGTAAAGTATATTTGACAAAAAAAACGCAGGGTCATGGCCACAAAAAAGTACAAATAAAATTAACAACATACAAATAGACTTAATTCACAGACAACCATTGAAAAATACTAAAACAAACAAACAAAAAAAGTCAACACATAAGACCCTCGCGATGGGTTATACCAAAACGAATAAATCGCGCAAGGTTCTTAATACTAATAAAACACCTGTTTCCCAGCAACTTCTCCACCCAAGACTCATCCCCATAATCCACTCCAAAAATTTCCTTTCTCAAGAACCTTAACCCTTCAAGCTTCCCCAGAAAATGCAATAAATTTTCTCCCACTCTGCATACATCGGGAAACTATAAGGACCACTCTTCATTCTAACTCTTCCCCAAAATTTTCTTCTTTCCCCCAAGTGGCATGAAATTACCTCTACAAAAATTACCCACTTAATATCCTCCCTAGATAGCCTAGCTATAAAAATTACCTCTTCTCTTCGTGCCTCTTTTACCTTAGAATACAATCCAAGAGAATCAAACATTCTGATCTGCCCCCCCCTTCTAAATTTGTTGATCGACTAAAATAGAGTATACCTGTCTGGACACCTCTCCCACTTGCCTACCGTTGTCATACCCTTTATTTCTTTTACCAGATATTCCACATGAATCCAAAATTGCCTTAATCTGCCCCATTCACGAGTATCTTCTTCCGTCTAACAGAGACTCCGCCAATGCTCCCCTCACTCATTTTACCCTTCTTTCCCAATGCTTCACCATTTTCAAAAGCTTCCTACTTCTTAACGACAAAATTCCCAAATCACCTTTAATAACCAAGCTATTAAAACCCTCTTTTAAACTTAGCATTTTTCTATAATACGTTAATTGTAATCTTTCTAGCACAATACCCTTATCAAATCCCCAAACTTCTGCTCCCTACTCCATTAACGACCTAATCTTAGTCGCAAACACCCGCTTCTGTGAATTAATATCTCCAACACCTACCGACCGCAAGGTACTATCTAGAACCATTCCTACTACCCTACTCCCCTTTTTTTTACTAATTCTACATGCTTGCCCAAATTACCCTCATCTATTAACCAAAATCCCAAGTAATTAAACTCATCCGCAACAGGTAAATTTTTCATTCCAAACCTGAGAATGGGGAGAAATCCTCTTTCTCTCCATTCTCACTTCCCCCAGAAACCAAAATGATGACTTGCTAACATTAGGTACTAGCTTTTTTCCCTCGTAAATATCCCTCTAAAATGTCCAAAAGCCTCTGTAGGTTTCTTGCTGAGTCAGCCAACAGGAAAATGTCATCAGCAAACATGAGAGAAAAAAACTGAGTGAATTAAGCTGTAACACAGGGGCCTGGTTTTGCTCAAACTTATCCTCTACTAAATCATTCAGATACAGTGAAAACTATCTAGAGGAAACCGTTAAACCTTGCTTCACTCCATGACCTAATATTTCTACAAAAACCTGTTGGAAGGCCTATATCTAATAACTATTACTACTACTACTACTAACAACTCACCGCAGCCCCAAGTCACCTGAGGCCAACACAGCTACGCACGCTCCTCCTCCATCCCAATATATTCAAAGCCTCCCTTTTTACACCCTCCCACGAAGTTCCCATTTCCTTTAAATCTTTCTTTATGACGTCTTCCCACCCAGACGAGGACGACCTGCTTTCCGTTTAGCCCTAGATGGTTGGCCGAAAAGAACAATCGTCAGCTATCTGTCATCCTTCATCCGCAAAACGTGCCCTAGCCACCCCAACCTTTCTTTCATTATAGCCCCTAGAGAGCGGTATCGAACCACATTTTTCGTACAGCTTTTACTGTATAAATTTATTATATAGATTTATTATATAGATCCATTATATAGATTTATTATATCTAATAAACTCTTCATTAATAAATCCCATCTAAGTCCTAACCTCACAAACGCTCCCCTAAGATTTAGAAACGTAGACCATAATCTGCTACCCTCACTCCTAGCATACATTTTAATTAATGAATCCACTATAAAAATTTGATCTACCGCAAAAAAGTTTTCCCTAAATCCTGCCTATATTTCAACAAATTTTGTCCCTTTTTTCCAACCAGACGTGTAACCTTCTAGATAGGATCTTGCAAAACACTGACCGAGACTGTTCCCCAAGTGAATATTTCTATAGTTCGCATGCGAGGACGCGTCACCTTTTTTTAAAAGGGGCACTACACGAAGCCCACTGAGGTTCTTGAAATATACCAAGAAATATTAAAGATAATAATGAAAGGGTCCAAGTCCTGTTCCAAGTCCAGAGACGAGTTTAATACCATCTGTTACAGAAGATCCTTTCATGTTCTTCAATTCCTTACAAATCTCCTCCTCTGATATATACATTACAAGCTCCAAATCGTCTTGGTTGGGTGGTGCTTGAAGGCTCTAGCACACCTCAAATATACGTTTAATTTCTATTGTCAAATCCTCGCTCCCACTCGCTCCGTCGCCAATCCAGGCTTTGTTTTTCTTTATTTTCTAAATATTCTGACCAACTTTCAGCAAGCGGTATTAAATGTGCTGGCTTCTGGTTTCTTAAGTTATCCTTGAGAAGCTGCGAAAATTCCCGATTATTACAGGCTTTCCTAAGTTGATGTTCTTTCTGCTCTTCAAATACTAGCTTTTTCTTTTAATCAATTTTTTGTACTCTCTTCTCATTCCTTTAAAATCACTATATAGATTAACATTCTCTTTCTGGCAGCAATTCTCTTTCTACCCCTTCCCTCCGTATAATGAAATTCGGTCTCTGCGCAATTACAGATAGAACTTGAAAATCGTCAAACATGCTTTCAAAGTGGGATCAATCATACCTTGGGATTCTTGCTGTCTTTTTAAGGCAACCACTAGTTTGGAAGCAACGTGATATTTTTTTTTTACTAACATGTTGAATAGTATGCTCACACTTTCGATTTTGCCGCTTTGGTAGTGGTTTAAAGTTGAGAGGTTAAACTGTGACCTACCTATTGTCATGCCGCTCCACGAGAGTCGAGCTCTCAACCTTTTAGTCAAATGCTTCAAATCTTAGTCTTGGTTTGAACCAAAGTGGAGCAACTGAATATCCAATCTCTGCTTCAGTGGTAAAATACTTCTTCTTCCAGCGTCCATCCTTGGGGCCCATCACCATTCGTACCAATATTCTGCATCACTAAGTTCTTTCTCCTTTTCTTGACATTTTTCAGACTCTTGAAAACTATTTGGAAAACTTTTTCTGGAGTTTCTAAAGAATCTGTCTTACACATTTCCGCAATTAAAAACAGTTTTCTTGTATCTAAGCCGTCAGTCTTTGTTGTACAAATGTACCACACAATACTTCAGTTGCTAGGTGGATGACACAAGAATTGAATCGTTTGTAAGGCAAGACAACATCAAAGGAAATATCGGGATTGTTAAGGTAACTTGACTCGTAACTCAAGGTAGCCTAGGTCACTAAAACAAAGACCAGTGATGAATTTATCCTTTAAGTCCAACAGCCACGATTTTAAACTACAATACCATCGGGTTTGTTGAATTTATTTCTGGTAAGCTCAAATATATTTTGTTTCGAACTTGGAAGTCAACGGGGTTCTAAGATTACTTTTTTAGAATTTTACTTTAGATCTAACCCAGGAGTTGCAAAGTAATCCCAAGTCCTGAGCTGCAGCTAAGAGCCTTGGTTCTCCACTGTGCAATAAAAGATAGCCAATATCAAAATCGTTATTAGCAAAGCCACAGAATAATACAGCCCTGAAGCAGTGTCTACCAAATGCTGAATAATAAAAAGAACGATTCTCTTGTGTGCTATGCGTTGCGAGACTACTTTGCGAGATCTAGGGAAATCAACTTCAGAAAACACCGCAACTTGCCGCTGGTGCACATTTATCATTTTAGCTTTTTTTTTTTTTACAGACTTTCTAAGTTTAAAGCTTTAAGATTAGGAGATTTGATCTTAGTACGCTAATAAACTACTTTCCCTACTTGCTGTGGGTGAGTCAAGTATCTACAATTGTTTATACTTTTATGTTTTGTTACATTGTTACGTTATATTGTTATGTTATACTGTTTTGTTTTGTTTATACTTTCCAAGACTGTTCAAGACTCATAAAGTTTTCAGTAAAGCGCCAATGACGCAGTAGGTTTTAGGCTTCTGCAGTGAGGCGATACCCAAACTCTTGTTTGTAGTTGTTTTTATTCGATTCAAATTTGATTTGCATATTCAATTTAAGTTTCACTCGTTTTAAGATTTATTTATTCATTTACATTAATATATATTGTATGTTTGTTCGCATTGATTGTTTCCTAAACAGCCCAGCCTCAGACTTCGATCTCATGAGCATTGGCGTTGAATGCCAAACCACTATAGTCTGGGCACTGAACAAGGCTGGAGAGATTTTGTCTTTATCGACATTTCTTATGATAGATTCTTCCTACTCTTACAACGAAGTCAAGAAATCAGAAGCAACGAAGTTGCAATGTACATTAGTTCAGTTATATTAATTCACTGTAAAATTCTAAATCCTACTGCGTCGTTCGTGCTTTTCTGAAAACAAATTATGTAGCAAATTTTTTCTATATACAAATACAAATATTTGTATAGTTTTCAGTAAAGCGCCAATAATGCAGAAGGCTATTAAGGAAGGGACGGTAGCCAGATTCTTGTTTCCATTGATTTTTGTTTAAAGTTTGATTTGCGTATTCAATTTAAGTTTTACTAGTTTTAAGATTTATGTATTTATTTATATTAGTACCGGTTGAACATTTGTTTGCAATGGTGGTTTGTTTACTTACTGTTCGTTTTGGGTTTCATTTATTCTTTAATAGTAATTTCTGGTTGTTTTAAGTTTGAATTTTTACAGGAATTTATTTCTGATGACGATAAGTTTAATATGGCCTTAACTTTTCTATGAAAAATATGAAAAACTTCTTTTTCAGAAAGTTTTTCAAATTAATTTCTGTTCGTTTTTGATTATCAAAGTTTCAAGATTTTCAACACTCCCTATTTCAAAATAAAAGTATTTTTTTTCAAAATCAAGTTTCATCCAAATATCAAAGCGGTACATTTTTTTAAGAAATAATAGGTTGTTTTTCAAAATTAGTCTTTAAAATTTGTTTTTTTTTTTCAAAAATTAATATTCAATTTCTTTTTAAGTTAATATTTTGGATTTTCGTTTTAAAAGATTTAATGTTGGAATTTGTCACTTTTCAAGAATTAAACGTTTTAAATTTATTTTAAAGAATTTACTGTTCAGATTTCTTGTGTTTCATAAATTTAATAACCATTCTTTAGTGTTTTCAAAGTTGTGATCGCCTGTTTTTAATTTTTTTCAAGTTTATGCTAATGTGTTTAAGTGATTTGAATTGTGTATGTTACCTTTGATGGTGCTTCCTTGTCTTTTTCTTAGGATTGAAAAATTAGGATTTTGTCTGATAAGTTTGCTGATTTGGACTTTTCTGAAGTAGGGCTCTTAGCCTTTCTTCGGAGGGGGTTGTGTGAAACTTTAAGATGTCCAGTTTACTAATTTGGGATTTTGATGCCATCTTTCTTATATTTTCGTGGTTCGACTTGTCAACAGTTTATGATTTTGGTTGTCCACTTCGTTGTTTTATAGTTTCTGTGGTATATTTCTTAGAATTCCGAAGGTGTGTACTGGCCAAAAGTTATAAACTGGGATTTTTATTTTGGTATTTCACGATTTGACTGGTCTAAAGCTTATGGTTGGGATGTTTAGATTACTAATTTGAAGTTTTTCAAGCTAGATTTCTGAAGCTTTCGTAGGTGTATTGTCTGAAATTTTGATTTGTGATGTTTAGTTTGGCATTTCCTGCTTTGACTTTGTGCTTTCTTTGTCTGTTTTGAATCTTAAAAAGAGCACCAGAACTTCCGATGTCCGTTCAAATGAGCCCCACCAGAAATTTTTACGACCACTTATTTTACCTGGGTGTGAGCATGAGTGCGAGTGTGAGTGAGTGAGTTTGAGTGTGTGTGAGTGTGTGAGTAAGTGAGTGAGTGTGACTGTGCATGATTGTGAGGCCCCCTTTGAGCTTGAAAGTTTATATGATCACCTCTTCCACAGAAATCTCACATGCCCCGGGGCATAACTTAAAATCCTTACCCGCGGGCTGTGTCAACACCGGAAGCATCATTGTATGATCTTCGAACTATTTTGAACAAAATGGTTATCAGAAATTTCTGACATTTGCGAATAAATTTATGGAAAATAGGCTGTGGGTGGTATATTTCCCGTCCGACCAGTTTTTACTCTTAAAAAGGGAACTAGAAATTTCAATTTCCAATCAAAAGATTTCCCTTAAATGCCCCGGGGCGTAACTTACACAACTTTCCCCTGGGCTCTGGGGAGTTATGTCAACCATGGAGTTTTATTTGTGTGATCTTTGGACTACTTTAAATAAAATTGCTATCTAAAAAAATCGATCTGATGCATTGATGGAAAAGATAGCATAGGAGGGCAGTTGCCCTCCAATCATTCTTGACTCTAAAAAGGGAACTAGAACTATCAATTTCCGATGAAATTAGCCTCCTCTGAAGTTTATATAACCACTCCTTCCCTAGGAAACTTAAATGCCCCTAGGTATAACTTAAAACACTTGCCCCTGGGCTTGGGGGGGGGGGATCGTGTCGACACCGAAAATTTGTTATCTGATCTTAGAACTATTTTGAACAAAATGTCTGTCTCCAAATTTTGATGGGATGTAATTGGGGAAAAGAGGGCGGTGAGGGGGGCTAGTTGAGTAGAAAGGGTGTGACTATTTCTGAGGGGGCACCTCTGCTGCCATCTATAACCAGTCTAACTGTACAAGATCACGTGTTTCTTCCTAGGCCAATCATGGGAGTCGGAAATACTAACTGTACAAGATCACGTGTCTCTTTCAAGACCAATCATGGGAGTTGGAAATACTAACTGTAAAAGACCACGTGCCTCTTTCTAGACCAATGATGGAGTCAGAAATACGAACGGGAAGTGACACAACAGATATAAGGAAGGATTTTCAGTATAGTTGTTTTTAGTTTGAGAATAGAATTCAAGGAGTGAGAACAGTTTGACTTTGCTCCTATATTTATTCATTGAGATATATTTGTAATAATGAGTGGAATGTTTACACTATTAGAAGTTGACAGTGGAGTTGGTAGCAGCAGCAATGATACAAGAGCACCAAACATTGCGGTGGAAATCACAAGGGGATCATGGCTTTGTCTTGAATGGGATGAAGTATATGCAAGATATGTGTTATCATTGAGCAAATTTAAATTGGAGAACCAATTATACTTTGCTGCAAAAGTTGATATAGCACATGCGAATAGACTTCAAAGTGCTTTAAATGCAACAGTGAAGCATATAGAGGACAATAAGTTATATCGGTAATTGTATATTTGTGTAATATATATTATTGTTGTAATTATGATCACGTACAATAAAATTGTTTCGAAATCGAGAATGTCTCCTTTCTTTTTTTGTTAGATTTTTTTTGGTTATCGAATATTCTTGAAGTAGGACGAATCGTGGTTAGTCTAGAGTCAGCACTGAGCGTGTTAGGATTGAAATATGAATAAATTTGAGAAAGAGAGAATTAGGTCGAATCTTGTGATATTGAAAACATTTGATTCTGAATGACAATTTTCTCAAGTTATCACTTCAACGGAAGATATTTTCTCAGGGAACGCTTGACAATATAATGAAAACTGATTCTTCCCCATTGGACTATTTTATGAAGCTTTTACGACGTAACTCAAACGCTTTTACTCAATTTATTGATAAATTAATTGAAACAAAGCAGAATAATATCGTGAATATACTTTTGAAAACATTGCCATAGATTCTATGTAAATGGCTCCCCCTTCGAAAGAGGTTGTGTAACGTCACAGAGTTACTCCTCTACCATCCCCCTCTAAATTTATCGAACGCGGATCAGTTTCTTTTTAGCTGTGAGAGAGTTGACATAGAAACAAAAAAATGTTCTATACATGTCCACTATGTATGTACACTCTTGGCAGTTGGTCATCATGTGAGAATTGTACAATTATTGATGAATATAATGAAAAGTCCAAATTATGCAATCCATTTAAATTACGTAGAGCATATGCAGTACAAATTAAAGGCTGTAATTCATGTCTTGAAGAGATTTGTGACTCTCACCCTAGAGGGCAACTATGCTCCATTTGTCACTATGACAAATATGATCAGTGGGAGAATACTTATCCTGGTATGTTTGGAAAGAACCCTAGACGTGATTTTAGTGTATTTCTACGAGATTGGTATCGTCGTGGTTTTAAATTATTTTGGGAGGAAGAATCAGGTCTACGATTCAACTGTTGAGGTAGCAAGACAATTTGGTTTCTACGTTATCGTTGTGACAACACTGCCTATTATGACTATGAACCTAGGGATTTTTATTTGGCAGTTACCGAATGTGATTCACCACTTGAAAACACTGTATGTGATATTGCTTCAAATATACAGATTGAAACACGTGAATTTCACAATATGAATACAAATAGTATCATTGACTATACAGAGAGATACGACAAGAGTGAAGTTACATTGTACTGTAGGAAATCTGACCCTAACTATACAGCCAATCACGATCAATATACAGTGGATTCAAATGATCTATCAACATTAGTGGTTCTCGACAGTTGCCTATACACCGAAGAAGAAAAAACCTAAAGTGAAGAATAAAGACATTGTTGTATATATACATCTTTTCTTTACTAATAAACAAATTCACATACATTTTTTAAGCACTTTACTCGTAGGGCACTAGAATTAATATTATACAGGTCTAAGAGGATATTTCGACCATAAAGTCGTTCAGACGTGAATTGTGTCCGTAAATGTCGAGAAACTGCTTGTAAGTATAGCCGCGACACCTGAACACGAAATATAGTAGCACATGGAAACCGCAACTTTTAGTCGTCAGATCCTGTACTCTCTTCCGATTGTGAATAATAGTTTTCCCACTGCTTCCAATATAGTTGCTGATGTGTGGAGTGTAGAATGTAAAAAAGAGTAGGCCGATAGGATCAAAAAATTTAACCGTCTTCATTTTTTGAAAGATGCACAACCAATGGCCAGTATTCACAGTCGACGAACTGCTATTAACAATGATTAGGGTATTGTTGGCACTTTGAATTTTTCCAAGGAAGTCCGAACTGCTTGTAAGTATAGCCGCGACACCTGAACAGGAAATATAGTAGCACATGGAAACCGCAACTTTTAGTCGTCAGATCCTGTACTCTCTTCCGATTGTGAATAATAGTTTTCCCACTGCTTCCAATATAGTTGCTGATGTGTGGAGTGTAGAATGTAAAAAAGAGTAGGCCGATAGGATCAAAAAAATTAATCGTCTTCATTGTTTGAAAGATGCACAACCAATGGCCAGTATTCACAGTCGACGAACTGCTATTAACAATGATTATGGTATTGTTGGCACTTTGAATTTTTCCAAGGAAGTCCGAGGGTAGACAATCTGTATTTGGACATGTAGGGGTCCATATTAAACACATAGATTATTTGACTGGTATTCATGGTGAAAGGTCTAGTAGAACACTACCTTCGGGAGTAATTTCCCAATAGGTTTCAAATTGATTCAATGAGATTAGTGCAATACTCTCAGGTAATGGGTCAGCAAATGTACACTCTAAACGCACATTCCCTGTTCGTACTATACTCATATCCTGGGTGCCAGACAGGTTTAGTACAATGATACCATGTGTTTTAGCGAATATAGTTGCTGATGTGTGGAGTGTAGAATATAAAGGTTAGGCCGAGAGGATCAAAAAATTCAATCGTCTTCATTGTTTGAAAGATGCACAACCAATGGCCAGTATTCACAGTCGACGGACTGCTATTAACAATGATTATGGTATTGTTGGCACTTTGAATTTTTCCAAGGAAGTCCGAGGGTAGACAATCTATATTTGGACATGTAGGGGTCCATATTAAACACATTGATTATTTGACTGGTGTTCATGGTGAAAGGTCTAATAGAACGCTGCCTTCGGGAGTGATTTCCCAAAAAGTTTCAAATTGATTTAATGAGATTAGTGCAATACTCTCATGTAATGGGTCGGCAAATGTACACTCTAAATGCACACTCCCCGTTCGTACTATACTCATATCCTGGGTGCCAGACAGGTCTAGTACAATGATACCATGTTTTTTAGCGAACATTTCTTCGGTTATACCATTTTCAAATGGTTGTGAATCATGATCTAGGGTTTGCTTTGTCAACTCATACAATGTCCTATAGGATTTATCAAAAAATAGATTGTGGAGTGGGATACCATTTGATTTGCTGACAAGAGATGAAAGCCCAAACATCTCAAATTTATGTGGGCAGCCAGTCCACGATCCTATTGCACTAGCGCTTTTTACAAATGTCAATGCTAATTTGAAGGAATTTCACCATTGATAAAGAATGAGTCGGTGAAGGTGCGTGACCCTGTGGCAATATGCCGTTGATTGGTGATCGTATGAGGAACAAGTAGTTTAATATTATTTCCACAGGCTCTCATTTTTTCCACAGCCAAAGCAACAGAACTCATAACCTGCTGCTTTCTTACATATAGTATTGCAGAGGTGAGGGTGAGAGTTCATCAGGATTGGTAGGAAGTTCCTTTCGTAAAATGAAATTGGAAGGAGCAAGCGTCAATTTTATATCCACCTTAATATTGGGTGGTAGCCATTCGGATATATTAAATATTTCATGATATATTTTTCCAACTAGATATAATTCACTTGTTGTAGCATTTTTAGTTGCATCTGCACTATCAGTATCTGTAATATATTCATATCCATTGGAGGTGCCTCTCAACTCCTTGCATGACTTGGGTGTCATCAACATGAACTGCATATAGCCTGTATAATTCGAGAGATTGTTTCTTGTCCTCACCAAAGTGCTATTTATGTAGACACTGATTTGACGAAATAAATTATGTAATATACAATTTTCATAGGATATTACATCAGCACGAACTGGCATTCCATTGTCGGATTTCCAGACTTTAATTTGTAAATCTATAAATGTTGAAAACATGTCCATAAAGTAGTCTTCATTAGAATAGATTTGAAAGTGGATATTATCGGAGAGGGGTTTTTGTGGATAGAATTATTCATGTATCCATGTTTTAACTCACGTCGACATTTTCTGCATTGAATAGATTTAAAGATGAAGTGATTAAAGGTTGGGAATCCCTATGTGGTAGATATGCAATTGTTCAGTCTATGAAAAGAAATCCAGTTTCGATCTAACAATTCTCTTCCTGGGGCTTCTTCTTCTGTTTACTGTATGTGTCGTCTTTTTTCTTCTTTTCTTTGACAGGGGTGATGTCTTTCGTTTCTTACCTGAGTAGAGATTGATGAGTGATGCACTGTTTCTTGGCCTTTTTAAACCTCTTCCATTTTGTTTAGATTTGAATTGCTCGCCAAGGGTTCGCGCACTGGACCTAAGATTTTCGGAAGCACTTTTTTTTAAATCCTTTCCAAAGTTCCAATCGTATAGTGTAGAGGATGTAAAATCTTTCGCAGCCGGTACAATATATTTTCTAGCCAGAGGTAGTGCAGAGCGAAACAGCTTAGCAAACCAAATGCCAAGACCATAGCCAGACATTGATGAGCGACCTTTGTAATAGTCCATTCTATTGCTCAGTTGTCTTGGGCCAAGAGTATTAACATAGCAGTCAATATCAGGACGAATGAATACCACTTTTCTATTAGACATCTTGTTTTTGAACACCGACAACGATGTGTCAAAAATGGCATGTAATCACAGCCAAACCTTTTGATATTGCTAGGGGATCACTTAATTCAGTCCTTAGTGTTAACTGGCAGAGTTCCAAATATGAAGTGTTTACGGGGATATACTGAAGATGCTTTATATTGTAATGATGAATATGTTCTTGATTGGTTTTTCGTTCAAGAACTCTAGGAGGGGAACATTGCTATTGCCAACTCTGGATGTTTCAACAAATGAAGCATAGAGAAATATAAAAGTGTACGTGGAGAAGTCAGGCGGGTAGTCAGCAAAAATAAAATTAGTGTTTCCAGCACTTTTACCATTGATTATATTGAGTTTAAAGCCAAGAACATCCTTTAGAGTATCATTGAGAATAACCTTTTCATCGGCAATGGGTGAGCTAATGTAGATCTTGCCCTCTTCCTTTGAATAGTTGAAATGAAAGGCTCCTTTTTTACGAGCGGAAACTCTTTTATTGATAAAACGACATAAATCACTCATACAGGTTAGTTCTTCGTATGGTAATTCAACATATGGATAATCCATCCAATTGATCATTTGAATTTTATGCTGTTCACTATCGGGTGGTGGCCACAAATCATATTGCCTAATTTTTATATAATATTTGTGATCTTTTCTCAGGATATGTTATGTATTTTTGAGAATGCAGTCGACAAGAGCCACTTCATACGTGCCGCCGAATTTGATAGTGGAAGAGAGTTTCGTCCAAAAATCACTTGTTTTATTCAAATCGTTGTAGAGACGGTCAAAAACATTGGATATGAATGTCACATTGAAATCATTGGGCATTGTTAATGTCTTCAACTGCA
Source organism: Artemia sinica (assembly GCA_027921565.1). Lineage (NCBI taxonomy): Eukaryota > Metazoa > Arthropoda > Branchiopoda > Anostraca > Artemiidae > Artemia > Artemia sinica. The sequence goes on along the minus strand of CM051256.1, from coordinate 95,071,191 downwards.
AACCAAGAATCAAAATCGGAGTTGTATCCTAGCCAACGAACAAGCAACTGTCTCTTGCCCCTGTAAGTACGGATCTTTAATATCTTTTCAATTTGATAAATTTCACTACTGTCTCTAAACTTTTGTAGTTCATATTCTTAAAAACCACCGAGGATCTTATCATCTTTGTTGTCTCACAGCCGATATGTCGTGGGTTCAGTTTCTAGGATTTTGGACACTTCAAAAAGTTCAGTGCTCAATAAATAATTCCCCTTTTCAAAACTTTCGGTGGTTCTATTAGATCGAACAGTACCGCCAACATTGATTTTCTTCTTCACAATTTTTTTTGTTGTTTTTTCACTGAAATATTGCTTTAGAGAAGCGTCAAATGTATTTTCGCTGCAATGAACTTCCTGAGGGCTAACACCGGACAGGGATCGATGTGGTAGTTGGCATTTTTCAGCGTGCAATATCTCGAAATTAATAGACGAATCGTTCTTATCAATCGTTCAGACCAATGCAGCCTTTATCGGACTGTGACGATGATATAGCTTTGTATTAACTTCCTGAACTTCTTTTGTATTAACTTGACTTTTGTATTAACTGCAATGAACTTTCCGAGGGCTTGAGTTGGACAATGATCGATGAGGTCGTTGGTTGTATATCTGCATGATTTTATCTAAATCATGAATAAAAGCAGGTGTATTTTTCAGTGTACAATATCTTGAAATTAATAGACGATTCGTTCTTATCAATCGTTCAGCCAATGCAGCCTTTATCGGGCTGTGACTATGATAAAGTGTTGTATTATATTTCAATAGAACCTTTTGCACATGAGGATTAACAAATTCACTACCGTGATCTGATTGAATTTTTCTATAGCAATTCTGTTAAAGAATACTTTCTAAGGCATGAGCAACTTCAACAACTCTCTTTGATTGCAATGGAATGGCATAGGCATAGCGACTAAGGACACTGATTGCCACTAGAATATATTTGGAGGTGTATTGTGACGCCGTTGAATCTCATCTAGAGTTAAAAGATCAGTTTGCATCATATGCAGAGGGGAAAAGGCTTTAGTTTGTCGATATTGTTTGAAACAAAGCCTGCGATTCCGATGCAGAATGTAACTCGGTTCATTTTCTAGATACTCTTTTGCGTTTTTTAACGTGCTGCCACCTTTGTCTGAGGTAACTTTAGAAAGCGTTGTGGGGGAACTTAGACTTCCCACTTCACCATTATTTTAAAAGACATGTTTTAAAACTTCATCCATTTTGAACGCAAACACGTAGTGTAATGTCCACTCCCAAAATGTACACTGGAGGGTGGTGCTTGTGACGGTGAGTTGATATCAATACATTTTCGCATTTGTCTAGCCGTCATCATTGTTGGTGCTATCAAATCATTGCTGCTGCTGCTACTAGGAGTGTTAGTATTTTCCAAGATTGATTTAAAATCTTCTTCTTCTTCTTCTTTTTTAAATGTTGTTGACGTTTTATTATATTCTCAGAATTTCTTTGGAATTTCCTTATTGCTTATAAGACTTTTGGGGAGGTTTTATGCATTTAGAAAGGTGTATAGATTATTGTCAAATGATAAAAGTCCTTTACGATTTGTAACCATATCGCAGATTAAATCAAGTAGATTATAACTTTTTCCTTGAATTATAATTCGTTTCCCTGTGCTATCAAATTGAACTTGATAATCATCACCACTTTCCAACATGAGATATGTTAATACTCTTTTACTATGTTCTCGATAGGTCACTTGCAATAGGTTTCCAATTGATGTTACTATGGAATTCAATTCCTTCTCCTTTGATTGTGCTGTTGCTGCTGCAGAATCTTGATGAGATGTTGCCTGTTTGGGGGGTGGGGATCTGTGATGGTGGCGGGTCTCTCACGATAAGGTCCATGTTTGTCCACACGACGCAGTGCATCTTGATGTAAAACTAGCTGTTTATCATCGGCAATATTTTCATCATTAATTAATTTGCTTAGATTGTCTTCAAAGTGTTCAACTGGTGAGAGGACAAGTTCTATTGGAGTCAATTTATAGGGTTTAACCATCTAGAGAAAACTGTTTAAAAGTCCTGCGATTATTGGTAGTAAAAGTGTAAAAAAGCTACCGTCCGCTTGAATGAGACGTTTTCTTTTAATGATTTTCCTTTGTTTTTACAAGGCAAGGCACGTACAGTGGAAGGATTTGGCTTTGTCTTTTGTCTAACACCTTCTGGCAAGTAAACATTGTCACATTTAAATTTAAACAAAGCTCAGATATTCGATTAATAAATTCTTTGTCAACACCATGTTTGAGTATGACCTTCCTGAGTGGAGATTTTGAAGTGCCTAGAATGGAAAATAAATGTCTATTTTCATGTAGTTTCTTCAATGTCATGATGGCAACTAATAGCCCTTTCTACTGTTCACCGGAAGATATACAGTTATTTCTTTGTCAAAAATATCTGTGACTACACGTAGATCCTCGGTTGTATTCTGATTAAGATCTATTAAAATATATCCGTTGGGCTTTATTGTCGCCTGACTGTACGCTGAAAGTAGAAATTCGGGAGCACCAGGATATTTTTGCTTATTGAGAGTTATTAGAGAACTTGAATCTCGAACAACTCGGTAGGTAATATAGATGGTGCAATTCAAAGCAAGGGTACTCATATACTTCATCTGATGAAACAGATTGTGTTGAACTAGGGTTATGGAAATATGTTCCTGATGAGAGTGAACAGTAAACAGTTGTAGCATTTCCTGTGAGAACTGTTCAATCGATTCAGCTAAATCATCAATAATCAGCCATGAGTTTGACTCAATACTATTGAAAACGTCAACTCCCCGTATGAATTGTATTGGCATGGACGTGGCAGTGGCAATAGCTTTTATTTGATCGTAGGACTCATGTCAAATACTATAGCAATAGTATATTTTCTTTGGTTTCTCTAAAAACATTTTATTACAATTTTTAATTATTTTAGCTAAAAGTGTCGTTTTCCCCAGACATTGACGTGCCACAGAGAAACGATCTTAATGGTATTTTAAATTGATTCATACTGCTGCTGCTGCTGCTGTTGACAACAGTCGGACTACAACTAACTGTAAATCATGCTTGTCTAATGAATAAATAATAATAATTTTCCCTTAGATCTACCTAGTATGCTATTCAACGAGAACAACAAAAAAAAATTTTATCTTTCATTAACGGCACTTTTTTACAACAACAATAGCAATAATAACAGAACAATATTTTTCATTTATTGACAAAAAAACTGAAAATACAGCAAGAACAACAATAGCAGCACAGTTGAACATATTTCCAGACAAAAATATGAGAAAACGCTATTTACAACATTTAAATGATGAAAATCCCCCTCAAGGCCCCATCGATACGGGGCTGAAGCATGGGTGGGGCCCCCAATCCCTTGGGGCCGGAAAGCACGGGGTAAAAGTGGCCGTAAAGCGGAAAAACATGCTCTGTATACAATAGCAGCTGAAAAAGTTAATTGATGACAATGATGATTATAATTGAGAAATTGTTGTCCCCCACCCACCAAGCACTTGGATTTAAGTTAATTTATACAGACCGAGTTGGTTTGGATAGTCCAAACGTTCAAGTCGATCTGAAATTTGATAGTGCCGTTGGGAAGTACTCTTACACCATTCTCGGGCACATAGATCTTTTCGGATATGCAAGACATGGCATTTTTTTTTACTCTAACAGTATAGTTCCTGTATTGTAGAGAGCGAATTGCCATTACTTTTGCTCTTGGCACTAGACAACTGTGTACACAGTTTCTGTGGCCACTCATGTCGAAATTATTTTTTACAAAGTGTGTAGGCAGCCCTTTGCACGCCTGTTTTACATCCTTGCCTTGTGTTTCCACACAATAAACTTTGGGACCTGGGAACACCCCATTGGATATTAAATCACTTCCCGTCTCCGACTTTAGCATTAAAAGTTTATTGGGTGCCTGGCGTTTCACCAACTCGGGGTAGATGCTCTCATTCCAATTCGTGAAATCCATCCGCGGGCCAATGTGAACACCATTTTCCAAATCATCCAATAAATCCCAAGTTTTAACTTTTAACAAGAAAATATGTGTCCCCATAGTAAACCTGAACCTCCCCCTCCCTCTGCCATTGTACCTTGCACATATTGTAAAAGAATGAAAACATGAGTTCCTTGGAAATTTCAAGTACTGAACTCCCCTCGCAATATTCTTATTCAGAACAACATTTCTATTTTTTTCTGTGTAGCAGAACCATATTCGTGTCTATGATCGTGAATGTTGTAAAGTTGGGATCGGCAATAATTCGTGCACATTCTTTGGGGCAAGTTACGACGTCACAACGTGATCTGTTTCGTACGCTTTCACACATTTTTCCAAAAGCTGACTTTAAAATAAGTTTCTAAATTTCTTTTTGAACTTTACTTTTTGCCTGTGAGCGTTTACTGACAAAGGTGTCAATAAACGTTTTCAAGTAGGGTTTCTGATCAAATTGTAGGGCCCTGTGTATTTTTTTTACCCTGAAACCATTGGTCACCATCCACCGCAATAGGACGCAGTGAACAACAATATTCTTTTTCCGGTCCAAATCTGCAATTAATTTCTGCTTGGAGGGGGTCCAATGCATGCCCATATCCTCGACTGAAGCCGGATTGTGTGGGCTCAATGACTCCTTGTTCAAAGGTCTATTCACGCACGGGAGAGCAAAATCTTTTACGGTGTCGTGGAGTTCCAGTGGTATGTGTCCGTCAATTTCAAAAAACCATCCTTGGGGACGATTTTCCTCGACCATGTGAATGTCGGGGTTGGCAAAAGGATTTCCTAGCCATTTGTAATTGACACACGGTAAACTATAGTGAGACATCGCTGAGGGGTACAATGAGTTCATGTCAAGAAAAACAGCATTGAACTCTACACCATCAGCAGAGTTCTGCCCAGTTGGATCAGTAGTTAATACGCGATCCCCATGAAAAACATACCCCCCTCATAGATCTTTCTACAAATAGGTGTTGATCCATAACGGTGATAAACCTAATTCCTCCCTACTGATTTTTATAATTAAGTCCATGACGAGGTGTGGTGTTGAAAAATAGTAGCCACTGTCTAGCCCAAATTCTGAAAACATTTGGGCCCTTTTTTGCAGACAATGTCCAAAAGAGTCAGTACATCACAGGCGAAGTACATTCTACAATAATCCCAACCATTTTTAAAACCACCCTTAGCCCATACCCTCTTAGAAAATTCGTATTCCTCGACAGTGTATTCACTATTGGTAAGTGAACTATAGAATGTTTCAATGGGAGGGGGTTTCTCCTCACTTAACCGTGTGCTAGAGCAGTAATAGTCATATCCATATATGTCTTTATAAGTCAGTAAGTCATATATTTCATTGTCCGGAAAGTGCTGTTTGAGCAGAGGGAAACTATCGAAATTGTCACTTTCCTGCACCTGAATTAGTTGACTCAGAGCTTTGGGGAAGATACTCTAATAATCTAAATACAGATTTTATTCCAGGACGTATGTCCATTATCCACTGCCTGCCATTTGTATTCTAAAAGCTGCAGCTTCTCAGCAGATTTGGGTATAATATTGTAGGTAAATGATTTATTTACCCATTGACTATCTGCACCCAGTCCCTCCCTGTGCATACTTGCCGAAGCCGGTAAAATAAATTTCAAATCATAATTTGAATTGTGAATTAAAACCGGTATAAAAAACTGCTGGCTTAAATTCACATTGCACGATTGGTGTGCTACGCCACGAAAATTACCACCCCCTGACGATAGTTCCTGCCACAAGTGATCGTGGCCCCTGACTTTCCCCTTCCCTCCCTTAGTCTTTTCCCCCTAGTCCCTTTCCCCTTAGTCGCCTCTTCAAATTTCCCCTTACATACCCAGCATATTTTCTTATTTTTAATGACCAGGCGATCCTCTGCCGATAGTATCATCGGTTAGCATGTATTTCTCAAACGGGATATAGCCCCATTTGCAGTGACAATTGATTTAATCAATGCTTTGATCAAGAAATCATACTCATCAAACGTCTCGACTATTTCTAACAATCGCATAGTGTTACAGCTGTCTCGTTGTGCGTGGGCATAGGAAACTGTAATGGCTTGATATTCTTTGATACGATTTTGAAATTGTGGGTCATTTAAACCCATGAGCTTGGCTTCACAGTCTATACTTATTTTATAGCTTTGCATAAGCGTATTCTGAAAATTTTTAAATCATAAAATTGCCCGGTCACCTCCAACTGTTTCAACCGTTTGATGTCCGTGTCTTTTACAGTGTTTCATGTGATTTTGTAAATTTAATTCACTACGAAATCAGGACAGGTACATTGGGCGATAGTAACATATCCCCATGTTCTTACCCCCTCACAAAACTCTACTTATATGTGTAATGGGATTTAAATGTCCAATTGAGTTGGGTTCACTAGGTGGTGGGTACAACAACCAAACCCAGTGTTTCACAGATTCAATAGATGGCGCTCTTACTGGAAATATTACCCCTTCTTATGAGAACGCATACCCTATTGACATTCCTTTTTGCTCTGTAGCACTGTAACACCGATATTCAAATGTGCATTGGCACGTTCAAAAAATATCTATCGCCTTGAGTGTTACAGGAAATTTTTCTGCTAAACAAGAGAAATCTACTCGAGGGAAATCAGACCCCTCCTGCACGGCCCATGCACGGCCCAGTAGTCCAAAATTTTATTTGAAGCGTCATATTTCAGAGGTCGGAAAGCCAATATGAGGAAAGCGTATATGAAACATTTTTAGCCTGTTTCGAAACAGGTTCGTTGAACACCCTTACATCCTTCTAAATCAGGATTATATTTTAATTCAATACCCGGGTCCCTATGCTCTCCTCTTAGAATAAAATCTTTTTTAAATTTACATATATTTACACTTCAATTTTCAACAAATAAAACCAGAGAACGACTACCATTATCATTATAATTGTCGAGATGAGAGACAGTATTGTCAACCCATTGCATAAATACACTCTCGTAATTTTCAAAATGAGGATACACCACCAACATTTCAGTGTGCACAAAATGATCATAGACCTCACCATGACTCTTACTTAGATAAAAAATATTTTTAAAACAATTGAGGCCTTAATGGAGTCCTGTCCCCCCACAACTGATTTCAGTTTTCTAAAATGCACGAATTTTCTCGGTATATTCATGAATAATATATATGGGGTTGGTTATAAAATTTTCCGCCATCAATGTATTAAACGGATCACCAAAGGTTGCAGTGAAAACGTCTATTGTATTCAGAATTGAATTTGTTTGCTGAAATTCCGGTAGCGACGAGAATTCTGTATCATTACCTCCTCCCTCTTGTATATCATCACTACCTAAACCCCCTCCCCCTTGTATATCATCATTACCCTTTCCCCTGGTATATCATCACTACCTAAACCCTCTCACCCTTGTATATCCTCACTACCTAAACCCTCTCCCCCTTGTATATAATCAATACCTAAACCCCCTTCCCCACTTTGTTCAACAATTGGGCTGGTGTGTGTACTAAAATCTCCCAGTTTGCTTAGCATATCCTCTAGTGTGTTAGGGCTATGTAAATCCATCCAAGCCATTTCATTTTCATATTCAATTAAATTTGATTGAACCGGGACTATATTCATTAAATCTGAGGGGGAAGGATTCTCAATAACTCATGGGTAAAATTATCTAAAATTTGTATAGTATTCGGACTTAACCAAGGTAAACCACCCTCTGAAATAACAGCATGGCCTTGTTCAACTATGCTATTGTCTACATCTAAAAAATTACTATCAGCATTGAAATATTGTCCCGATAAATCATCTGCCCAATCCGTGTCATTGATAATAATGTTAGCATGTGTACCATCTAAATTCTCACTACCTTCATAACACTCCCTGAATATCACGAAACTCCATTGGCGCTTCAATTGAAACCGTTTCGTCAATGTAATCACATAGTTGGTGACTTGTTTCTTCAGATGGGGGAGAAGGTAGTGCGTATTATAAGACACCCGTTCTAACCTATAAAGAAACAGCCACTTAATTTCAAAGTGCATAAAACACCCTATTTTTGTAAGAAAGTTGAAAATTGGATTAGTAACGACTATATTTTCAAATCGTTTAAAACATGTGCTTAAAAAACACACTTGGTAGCAATATCCCCCCTTACTTTCTGTTGAAAAGCTCTTTTTTATTCAATTTCTGATTGTTTTTACAATCATGCCCAGGCCTCGTGATATGCATCTGTTTCAAAAACTGACATCAGGTACTTATTTCTATACCAATAACAATAGTGAAACTACTTTTTCAGTTAAAAAATTGAATTTTAATACTCATAAATTTACAATATTCATTATATTATCTTAGTTTTCTTAGCAGCGCTTTACTAATGTGCTGCCCATACTAAAATAATGAAAATCACACCATAGTTTAATCTTAACCATGCAACATACTTAATAGCAACACCATTTAGCATTATAATAGTCATAAATTTGCAATATTCATTATACTATCTCAGTTTTTTGTGAATTATCTAGAAGACAGAAAAATAATAAAAGCAGCACATGCGCCGCTCACACACACAGTAAAATAGTGAAAATCAAAACATGTAACATATGTAATAGCAGCATTATTTAGCTATATAATAGTCTTAAATTTGCAATACTCATAGTTTTCTTAGCGAATTATCTAGTAGACAGAAAAATAATAAAAGCAGCGCTTGTGCTGTCTATAATGAGAATGACATTTTAGTTTCATATTAATGTACTCAAAATTTAAAACATATATCATATGAAAATATTTATCATAAGCACCACTATTTCCCATCTCAAAATTCATAGGATTTACTGTAAAAAATTTGACCGAAATAAAAAAGCATCTTTTTCTGAGAAACCTCTCTCATTTCCCATCTCACAATAATAGGATTTACTATAGAAAATATGGCGGGAATAAAAACCTCTGCTATCCTAACTCATGAGGATTTCGCAAAGCCGGATGCACTTCAAAGGATTCAATAATTACACCTGTTTATCGAAGATATTAAATAATTCTGAAGTATTAGTTTCAAAGGAGAGAAGTATATTTCCTTTGAAAGAATTAGTTGTTAACGGTTATTAACCTTTTTTCTAGAAATATCAATAAATTTAAACTTATATTAAGATCTGCATTAGCAGATTGCGAGCCATCATCTTCACTGGCACGTAGCGCAGGTCTTGAAGCCTGGGCAACTTCACTTTCTTGCATAACTGGGACAGATGACCTTGCATTGTGGGCGAGGGCATTCTCGCTTTGTATAGACGGCGTAGAAGGGGTGGCATACACAATCACTGAATCTTTTGAGGTATTAGCATTCTGAATCCTCACCCTTTTTCGGGGAGGGGGACATTGCTCAAAATTTTCCTTAAAAAGAAATTAAATTTTAGTTTTTCATGTAGAGAAAAACCATACAAATTATAATGAAAAACCAAACTCATCCCCTTTTATACAGCCCAGACCCCTCCACCCTCCCCCCTCTTCTATATTGATGTAAGAAAACCAGTTTTCACTTTCTTTATTCATTGTTTTTTCTACTCTAATGAAAACGAAAGGTAAATTAGAGGTAGAAAGATACCTAGGTTAGGTTAAGTATTTAATATAGACTTCATGCAAACCCATCCCTTTCTACTGTTCCGAGAAGATAAAACTTGGAAGATTTAACTACACCATTATTTCTCTTCATATAGGAAGTATTTGCCTTCATCAAAGTCATTTGAAAATAGAACAGCCCACTCATAAGGTATAATTGTCTGCAAAAGCAACCCTTCCGCTTTGTTAATAATAGATCTCTTTGTTTAGAGTGCAAGAGACATAAGTCTAATTTTAACAACCCCCCCCCTAAATTAAAGACAGTGCTTTCTAGCCTTGTATATCGAAGTTAAAAACATTAGTTTTCACACTCCCCCTGAGAATATAAAAGAACTTTATTGAAAGAAAGGTATAGAATTGAATAATAGTCACTAATAAAGCTAGAAAAAAAGAATTATGGCTCTCGTTTTCCCGCGAGATATTTCAAGATGTACCGAAAAATGTACACTCTAAAGGGATGTTTGCACACACACCCCCCCCCCCCGCCTTTTACATAATTTCCACGTCCTAAAATATCTCTATTACGCATGAATTTTGCCGCGAAAGTTCAGCTTAGAATTATGCAATGCCATAAGCTTAATTTCTTCATTGTTTATCAGACACCCTTTGAGAGGATTCTGCCTAAATTCCCACCCTTGTTTTGTTAATTTAGACAAAGCGCACACAAAAAGATTTTGACAATTTTGATGAATGCCTCTGTTTAGATCGCTAACTGAGACGATTCTATGGTTTTAAAGGCATGATGAGAAAAGACACTTTTGGGGTAAAATAATTCTTTTTCGAATGAATTAAATGGTAATGAATAGTGGGAGGAGGGGGGGGGGGTACAAAGTGGAAAAAACCGTATATTTTGAAACAAAGCAAAGTATAAAGATTTTTTGGGTTGGGAGGGAATATACCCTGAATTTTAATATATTGGAGGGGTGAGGGGCTAAAATTCATTTCCAACAAAAAATGATTTTATTTGGAAAAAAAGAAAGAAAATTTTCTAAACAGAACTTAAATTATAAATTTGTGTAGCTAAAACTTCTAAATCCATTGCATTCGATGTTCGCTCCATAATGTCTTGAAACGGAGTGTTACTTTAACCTCAAACTGTGATCATTATAAACAAAGTGTCAAGGCGGAATTGTGATGTAAGAGAAATTACGTAAATCTATTGACCTAGAAATAGGTGTCAATGATCTTGTACAGTTAGTATTTCCGACTCCTGTGATTGACCTAGAAAGAGACACGTGCTCTTGCGCCCTTCGTATTGTAGCCCTCTGATTGGCTGTCATGTACCGTAAGTAGATCAACAATCTTGTCCCGTTAGTATTTCCAACTCCCATGATTGGCATAGAAAGAGACACTTGATCTTGTACAGTTAGATTGGTTATAGATGGCAGCAGTGGTGCCCCCTCAGAAATATTCACCCCCTTTCTACTTAGTTGCCCTCCGATTACTTTTCACCTTTAGAAGGGATACTAGAGATTTTAATTTCCAAGCAAATGAGCCTCCTTAGAAGTTTTTATGACAACTCCTTTCATAAAAACCGTATATACCCCCGGGGCATAATTTTCAACACATGTCCCCGCTTCTGGGAGATTGTGTCGACCTCAGAGTTTTTGCTATCTTATTTTTGAACTAGTTCAAACAAAATGGCTGCCTAAAAATTTAATTGGATAAATTTGAGGAAAAGAGGGCATGGGGGGGTCTAGTTGTCCTCCAATCACTTTTGAATCTTAAAAGGGGCACCAGAGCTTCCGATTTCTAATCAAATGAGCCCTCTTTGAAGTTTATGATACTACTTATTTGACATGGGTGTGAGTCTAAGTGCGAGTTTGAGCGTGAGTGAGTTTTATAGATTGTGAGCAACCTTTTGATTCAGCTGATGGAAGAGCTTAAGAATAACATTTTTTTGGATGCCGTAGAAAATGAGGTATTGAATCGGGAGTGAGCTGAGTCACCAACCGGTGAAAAATCACTAGATTTTAGTGACGTTTTTAGTGATTCTTGGTTATTTCCTTCAATAATCTAGTGATTTATGTGCTCATTTATTGATTTTTTTGTTTATGCAATATAAAAAATAAATAGAAATAGTGATAAATCACTAGGGGTGGCCACTAGGGGAAACCACTTGCAACAGTAAATTCTCCTTGGTATAGATTATGCTGAGGAATTGAGTGACCTGGATTAAAGTACTAGCAAATAAATGATCTTTTTTTAATTTTTGAAAGCTCAGGGTGAAAGAGTAGGTTTGACAATTAAAATTACGAAGCCTAAGCCGCTAAGACTCGAAAGAAGTGATGGTGAACCGAAATGGTTGTTGGCCCACAAGAAGACCAATCAAGCGAATAGTTTTACTTACCTAGGTAGTATTATAAGTAAAGATAGTAAATGCAGTGAAGATACTAAAAGTAGAATATCCAATGCCCAGAGTGTTTTTTCTCTTTGGCTTGCTCTTATGGTAATTGACTATTATAGTGACCACACTCAACTTCTTGGTGATCCTCTTTGGCTTCATCTTATGATACTTGTCAATTATCAAGTTCTTGATCTGAGTAAAACCGATTTTTGTGTCTGCATTCAGAGATCATTAGCTTAGTCTTAGTGAGATAAACTACTAAGCAGAAATATTTTAATTGATTTTCTATTGTATAGAGTTGGTTAAGTGATCCAATTAATCTGATTTTACAAAGACTGTTAATAGGCCTATTTGACCAATCCTCTTAGGCTTCATCTTATGGTACTTATCTATTATAGAGATGACACTCAAGTTCTTGATCTGAGTAAAACCGATTTCTATGTTTGCATTCAGAGATAATTTGCTTAGTCTCAGTGAGATAAACTACTATGCAGGCATATTTTAATTAATTATCTAATGTATAGAGTTGGTTAAGAGATCCTCTTTGGCTTCATCTTATGATAATTTTCAGTTATAGCGACCACACTCAAGTTTTTGATCTGAGTAAAACTGATTTCTATGTCTGCATTCTAAAATAATTAGCTTAGTCTCAGTGAGATAAACTAATATGCAGATATGTTTTGATTAATTATCTAATATATAGAATTGGTTAAGTGATCCTATTTGGCTTCACCTTATGGTACTTGTCTATTATAGTGACCCAGAGGTGCCACCTCAGCCAAACCTTAGGGTGGGCAAGCAATCGACATGGGCCCCGAAGCAGGCCTGTATAAAAAAAAATTACCTCTAGCTTTAACCGAAAAAAACCTGCCTTCCGTGGGAGTTACCGTAAAAATTGAAGAAATTGTTTCAATTTCTTTGCCTTTCCTACTTTCACTCTTATGCCATAGGTTCGGAAAAGGCCAGATATCTGAAGAAAGCGGAAACCGTATGTGCGATGTTAAAAAAACAGCCGTTTGGCTGTTTTTTCGAACACTTTTCCACTTCCACTTTTCCGAACCTATAACTTGACGAAAGCCGAACCTCTGTAAAAACTCACGCTTCGACTAAAGTGTATTCTGTAGCCGAATTCTTCAGCTCGCTGACTACGGTAAATACTTGAGTCCAAGTTGGAGTCACGCTCCGGCTATGACGATGCAAAACTTTGCTCGATCAAGTATATTTACAAAATCAAAAAATACAATAAAATTTTGAAACAGATCAGTGAACACTCAAGGCAACAAGGAGAACCGTCGTGGTTTCATCTTCGCAAAGTCGTCAACAAGCTGGTCAAAACCGTCGTTTTGACTAAATCATTCTCTGCAAAGATCAAAATCAGGTGACTAAGACGATCGTCTCCTGTGGTCAAGTGTAGATAGTTCTTCACTATTTCCAGCCCAGAAAACAAGTGTTCATTGCTTGCTGTCGTGACAGAAACTGTGGCAGCAATATGAAGAACTTTAATAATTTGTGAATAGGCCACTGGAAGTGTCTGGATATTATCGATGACGTCGATGAAGTTCTTTGGCTTTGCCTTTTCCTCGAGCAAAAGCCGCTTGGCAATACCAGCTTGAGCCTCAAGAAGGATCTGGTCAATGTTCATTTCAGAATACAGTTCAGAGAATTGCTTTAGGAGCCATGCATCCATGAGCTTGGTAAAGCTGGGGTCCAGAGCTTCCAGTGTTCTGAGCACTGCAAGGTTATCTGTAAACCGTCTGTCGAATTCCCCAATCAGACGATCTACAGTGTTCATGTATTTTCTTTTCATTTCTTCCGCTAGAGTTGGAGCTCTATTGTCGGATTCAACAAAGTTTTTTCCTAACGTCGAAGTGTTCACGAGCTCTTTCAGGTGCTTGGTAATCTTTTGGGCTCTTCTAGGTCGTCCCTTCTGACCCGCAGAGGATGATCCGGTCACGGGTCCATTCACATCAGGTACTTCAATTTCAAGACCTTCAGCAAACTCTTTTACCTTCTCCAACAGCGATGCAAATGAAGTGGCAGAGCGCAGTTCAGCTATTTCTTTCCTTGTTGCTTGAATCAAGGTGAAGGACCTAGATATTACCAGATCAACTGCCTGAAGCTGCTAGGAAAGGGAGTTTGTCATCCTCAGAATTGCTTCCATATAGAGCAACTGGAATAATACTGTGAAAGGTTCCATTCTTCTCTGGAGCCCAGGTGCTTCTGCTCGAAAATCAGCTCCCTCGCTGACTGCAAAGAGTTCAGCCAGAATACATTCATATCGGAGTCTTATCTTCGATATTGATCGATACCAGTATGACCATCTTGTTGCAGAATTTCTTTCTAATTCCAGGACTGGCAGTTGAGTGGTCTTTTGGGACTCGACAAAAAGCTGATGTCTGGTGTTGCTGTTGGAAATGAACGTGTACAGATTTTGGACTAACGAAAAAAAATGAGCCAACAGTTCCAACACCTTCAACACAGTTTGCAATGACCAAATTTAGTCTATGCGCATGGCAATGAATGTATATTAATTGTGGCGCTTACGCTCTCAGTCGCGCTTGAACACCAGAGAAGGGCCCGCTTATCACGCTTGCTCCGTCGTAGCGCTGAGCAACATAATAGTTCCAGTCGAGACCAAGTTTCACCACTGTGTCGTGAATAAAGCTGGCTAAAGTCTCAACATCCCGGCTTTTCATATGGTAGCATCCTATTCGAATTTCTCGTACTTTTCCCTCGTCGAAGTATCTAAGAAGAATGGCGAGCTGTTCTTTCTTCGAATTATCTTTTGTCTCGTCGACAAGAACAGCAAGGTATTTGGCACGCTTAACTTCTTGCACTATTGTAAACCGAAGCATAGCTCCGATCACTGAAATTAGATCGTTCTGAAATTTGTGGGACGTATAGTGGCCGTATCGTCTTTGTAGCTTGTTAAAAAATGTTGGAGAATACTCGGCGAGAAGATTGCAAGTTTCGACGAAATGTACTTTGTTTGCCGAAGAATCGGTGTCATCGTGGCCGCGAAAGACTGTACCTAGTCGCCCCAGTAAGGCCGTTACTTTCAGTAAAGCCTTTACGGGTTCCCTGTTGTCGTTCATCTCCTTAATGCTGTCCGTTGAGAAAACATATGCGATGGGTTGCATCTCCTTGGCTTGTACAGCTTTGAACTTCGTCCACGAAACTGCACCGTCCCTGTGGCGGTCACTTTCCGCATACTCTTCTAAAACGCTTGAGATGTCCTCCCATCTACTAATGCCGGTCTCGATGAAAGGCCTTGCCCCGTATCTCTGTCTGCGAAGGTCCGACGTGCCGCCAAAGTGTCTGCAGCAGAAACAGAAAACTGAATTTTCCTTAACTGAGTACTCAAGCCAAGGATGCTTTCCATAATACGAAATATTAAATGACCGTCTTAGCTTGCCGTTTGCTGAAACCTGTGCAGGGTACCGTAGCAGCTCTGGTTGACATGAATGATCTTGGGAGGATGAAGAAATATCAGTAGGACCACTTGAACGATGGTACTCTTCATCTCGAGTCGTATCTCGTCCAGATTGTGCCTCTTGAGCAGTGACAGGCGCAGAGTCTCTTTGAGTCGTCTCGTTTTCTACTAGCTCGGTCTGACCGACCACCAAGTCCTTCAAAGGGCCCACAGTGAGGGCAATAGATTGTTCGGGTGCTGAGTCAGGCACCTGAAAGGTATACCCAATTATTAAAGCCACTCTTGTACTTTGAAGCACTATTGAACTCATTTTCAACATTTAAACAGTTGCTTTTCTTTAGTATTTTAAGTCCAAACTGCGTATAATCAGGGCGCCACGCTTGGCTATCTCGCTTATTTCAAGAAAGCCATATAATCGTTTGTAATAAATGCCATAAAATCGAAAATTTTCTTAGTCACAGTATTCGTCTTAATCACCGAAATGAGGGTAAGAAAGAAAAAAAAAATTGCAAGGGAAAGAGAAACTTCTTAGTTCCAAACTCAAAAATGTTTGCCGCTTCGCAGCATACTCGCATTTGGTCTTAGTCACGTAAGCGACACAGATTAACAGTCCTTAGCCCACTAATATCGCTTTTTAAGATTATTTACTTCCTTGCACGGATGTTCGGGGGGCTAATTTAAGAAAAATGCATGTCCCAGTGGTAAATCCCAAAATTTTCGGCGCTTCTCACCAGAAAATGCTGTTTCGGACATTCACTCAGTTCTTCTGTCTACAACTAAACAAAACAAAATGACATTATTTAACCCCTAAAAGAGATACCATATCTAAGAAAGTAAGAAAGAAAAAAAAAATGCAAGAGATAAAAAAAAATTCTAAATCCCAAGCTTATAAGATTATTTCCTTCTTTGCAAGGATGTTTCAGAGGTTAATTTTATTTTATATATATTAATTTTAAAGAAAGCATTAAAACCACAGCATTAGTATGTTCTAGTGGCAGATCCCATAATTTCCCGGTGCTTCATGCCAGAAAATACTGTCTCAGACACTTACTTAATTCTTGTCTCTGCAAATCAACAAAAACAAAATAATTATATGTAAGCAATATCTAAATAAACAACTCTCGTTTTTGTAATAACTTAGACCCTTTGCAACAGAATATAAATTTTTAAGGGTGTTTGCTTCTCAGAAAACGGTATTAAGAGGCAAATATAAGGAATAATAATTTGTTTAATGATACATTTCTAAAATTTTCGGGGCTTCGCGACAGAAAATGCTATGTCTGCCTGAAAATCGGTACTGAATGAGAAAAGCATGTACGTTCTATCGACACATTAAAGACCTTTAAACTCCCTGGAAATCGACTATTTATGTCACTGCTCATCATACTTAGGTTTCTAGAGTCAAGTCGAGATCGCCCCTCCCGGAACGAAATGGAATATACGCTACTGTACAGGGAAAACTAATCTGCAACTTTATCCTCAATTTCTTAAAGGAATTTCCACAGGAAATGGTTGTTATATTTAGATACAGTATTGAATTCTAAATTGAATGGTATGTTTATTTCTTAGCTATCTCATCATGGTCCTATATTCCAAATTAACCAAATTGCGAGCAGACATACTATTGGACAATACAATTGTGGGTAATTTGGTGGTAGTGCCCAATGCTTCAAATATTTTTTAGCTAAGCTTTGATAACTGATAGTCTTTAAGATATAGTAAGTAAAATATAGCTACACAGATAGTAATTATATAGAGCTATACAAAGGTATTGTTTAGTCTAGATGTTGCTAGATGTCTTTCTTGATTTTTTTTTCATGGAGCTTAGGTTTCCCAATCTTAATAGTTTCCCATTCTCTTGGCCAACATCTATCTGCCAACTAGATTGCTATATATGATGATATTCCACAAATTCAGCATGTAGTCCTGCAAGGGCTTTCTTTTACCTTAATGAAATTTCATTCCCGAATCCGTTGATTTTCAATTAAAGTTATCAAGTATTTTGCAGTAGGTTGCATAGGTTGCATCAAAATATGGCCAATTGTAAACAGAGAAAAGCCAAGACAGATAGTCCAAGTATTTGGACCACATTGGACATTTTTGACCATTTTGTGATTTTGTTGCCAAGTTGTTATTTATTTGTTATTTTGTTCCAAATTTGGTGATTTAGTGTGCTGATTTGGTTCCTGTTAATAGCCAACTTCGGTTGCGATTCAACATGTGTATTTGGCTAATCATTTTGTAAAATCAGGCTAATTTAAGCTTTTGTATTCACAAAAAAAGTATGACAAAGAAAACTCAAAGGGAAAAGATACTTCGTAGTGCCAAATTAAAAAATTCTGCTGATTCGTCGCATACTGACATCTACTTTTAGTCACTCACTTTCTGACATTTAATTTTAGTCGCTTAAAAGACGGATAGATGAAGAGATACTAGGAAAAATCGTAATGAATTTGGGAATGTTAGTATTAAATGAATAGTGTTAATTCTGACTTTGTTTAGTTTCTTTACCTACGTCATTGCTGCCATTTTTTCTAACTAATTGTATTAATTTGTTATGAAGACATGCTATGGCCCCCAGGCTTTTTTTGTATCTTGTATTTGAGCGGAAAACTGCACCACAAACCTTGTGGAAGATGCATTTTCTTGCATGTAACACCAAAATATAACAAAATGTCAAGTTTTGGAGTGTTCTACCCCTTGCAAGCTAGTGACGTTGGTATTTTTCGAATCAGCATTGTTGATTTAGGAGGGGGGGGGGGTTAGTTTTCGTCCCATCCCCATTCTGTCGTAGTATGTTTCACATTTTCAACTCCTGGCGCCCGGACTAGTAGCATTTTCCGCTTTCGGCACAGCAGTTTGGTAAAAATAGTGCTGGAACTCTTCCATGGTGTGACAATTTGATCCTTATCTACCCATAAAAACAATAATAGAAACTTTGGGCTTAATGTAATAGCAACCCAAATCGCAAATAGCCTTTGCAGTAGTCCTTGAATGAATGATTCGGGTGTCATGACAGATCGCAAATAAGATAAATGCACGTTCGATTTGCTGTAGTTTCAGTTAAGTCCTGCTTCGTTGTGAGCTTATTTGCGTTCTTTCTGCGATGTTCTCCCATGGAGCTTGAAGAGCTATTGATAATGTGACAACCAATAAGATTCATAATTTTGTACCAAATGGCGAAACGTGAAGCACGACTATAGAAAATCGAATGCGGCTTCATATCCCCAGTCGGCATTGTAGCAAATCGAATGCGACTTAATATCGCCTGTCGGCATTGTAACAGTAGCCTACCCAGCCAGAAATGAGATGACTGCCGACTTTGCCAGAAGAGCCATAGTTTAGCACCATATGAACTACCCAGCGCGGTTCAGAATAGTAACTTTGGTCAACCAGATCCCGAAAAAAGAAATAAGTTAATAAAACACAAAAACTGTAGGTTACTTACTTGCCGAGCCGGTTAACTTGGCTTTTGCTTCTTAATCCATCTGTTCCGAGGAACTTGATTTTCTGCTTCTTTCTCCTTCTTCAATGCTGCCAATTTACGCTTTTGAGCTCCTGACAAACTCATGAATTGTCAATGACTCTTCAGCTGCTGATAGTAGATAGTAAATTAGCGAACTGGGCGAATAATACATGGGTTATATATGCATGGCCTTACGGTTTTAAACAAATTCATTCATTTAAACTGATCTTAGCTGTTTAAATTAGGTTGGTCAAAAACTGATCTGTCTCTTCTACCCTTGCGCGACCGAGTTGCAATAATAGCGTTATCATATTTAATCTCACTATTACCCAAGTTAATCTACATATACATGCAGCAGTTTCAAAATATTGACTAATTACTAATTGTAATTTTATTCCTGTATATTTTATAAAATAAGAGGAAAAAAAGCTCTTTCCGGAAGGAAGCTTGGGCCCCCAGAAAAATTAGGGTGGAAAATGGCCCACCCCTGCCTCCTTCCCCCCCCCCCAATGGCGCCCTTGTAGTGACCACACTCAATTTCTTGATCTAAGTAAAACCGATTTCTGTTTCTGCATTCAGAGAAAAATAGTTTAGTCTCAGTGAGATAAACTACTATGCAGATATATTTTAATTAATTATCCAAAGTATAGAGTTTGCTAAGTGATCCTATTTGGTTTCATCTCATGGTACTTCTCTATTGTAGCAACCGCACTCAAGTGGAACTTTTTCTCTTCTTCACGAAAATTCAGAAGAGAAGTTGAATTTTTCTTCACTTCTTTGAGAAAACTCGGAATTTAAGTGCAACTTTTTCTCTTCTTACGGAAAAATTCAGAATCGAAGTATAACTTTTTCTATCTTCTACGGAAAAAATTCAGAACAAAACTTGAAATTTTTTTTCTATCCATTAAGAAAATTCAGACTTGAAGTTTGACTTTTTCTTTCTCTTCTTTGAGCAAATTCAGAAGAGAACTTGAACATTTCTTCACTTCTTCGAGAAACCCAGAATTAAAGTGGAACTTCTTCTCTTGTTTAAGAAATTTCAGAAGAGTACTTGAAAATTTCTTCACCTCTATGAGAAAACTCAGAATTAAAGTGGAACTTTTTTCTCTTCTTGGGAAAAAATTCAGAAGAGAACTTGGTCTTTTCTTCACATCTTCGAGAATACTCAGAATTAAAGTGATACTTTTTTTCTTCTTAGGGAAAATTCAGAATCGAAGTATAACTTTTTTCTATCTTCTACGAAAAAATTCAGACCAAAACTTGAAATTTTCATTCTATCCATTAAGAAAATTCAGAATTGAAGTGTAACTTTTTCTTTCTCTTCCTTGAGCATATTCAGAAGAGAACTTGAACTTTTCTTCACTTCTTCGAGAAAACTCAGAATTAAAGTGGAGTTTTTTCTCTTGTTTAAGAAAATTAAGAAGAGTACTTGAACATTTTTTCACTTTTATGAGAAAACTCAGAATTAAAGTGAAACTTTTTTCTCTTCTTAGGGAAAAATTCAGAAGAAAACCTGAACTTTTCTTCACTTCTTTCAGAAAAGTCAGAATTAAAGTGGAACATTTCCTCTCTTGTTTGAGAAAATTCAGAAGAGAACGTGAACTTTTCTTAACTTCATTGAGCAAACTAAGAATTAAAGTGGAACTTTGTCGCTTCTTGGGGAAAAATTCAGGATCGAAGTATAAGTATTTCAATGGAAAAATTTAGAACAGAACTTAAAATTTTTATCTTCTTTAAGAAAATTCAAAACTGAACTGGAACTTTTTTCTATTTGGAAAAATTTTGAATTGAACTGTAACTTTTGAAAATTCATAAAATAACTTGAACTTTTTTTTACTTCTTTCAGAAAATTCAGAATTAAAAGTGGAGTTGTTTCTCTTTTTGGGGAAAAATTCAGAAGAGAACATTAACTTTTCTTCACTTCATTGAGAAAACTCAGATCATGGGAACCTTTTTCTCTTCTTGGGGAAACATTCAGAATCGAAGTATAACTTTTTCTACCTTCTACTGAAAAATTCAGAACAGAACTTGAAATTTACATTTTCTCTTTTTACGGAAAATTCAGAACTGAAGTGGAAATTTTTTCTCTTCCGTGGAAACATTCAGAATTGAACTGTAACTTTTTTCTATCATCTCTTAGAAAATTCAGAACAGAACTTGAAAGTTTGCTCACTTCGTTGAGAAAACTCAGAATTAAAGTAGAACTTCTCCTTTTTTTGAGAAAAAATTCAGAATCGAAGATTACTTTTTATATCTTATACGGAAAAATTTAAAACAGAAATAAAACTTTTATTTTTTTTACTGAGAAAACTCAGAACTTAAGTGGAACCTTTTTCTCTTCTTCAGAAAAATTCAGAATTGAACTTTAACTTTTTTCTCTTCTTTCAAAAAATTCAGAAGAGAACTTGAACTTTCTTCAATTCTTTGAGAAAACTCAGAATTAAAGCAGAACTATTTCTCTTCTTGGGGAAACAAATGATACGACATCCCTATGAGGGAAATGATAGAATAATATCCTTGGAAAGGGATCCAAAAGAAATATTCTAAAAGAAAAGGAGAAAAAACTTCCACTCTAATTCTGAATTTTCTCAAAGAAGTGAACAAAATTTCAAGTTCTCTTCTGAATATTCTCAAAGAAGAGAAAAAAAGTTACAGTTCAATTCTGAATTTTCTCAAAGAAGCCAAAAAATTTCAATGTTCTGTTCTGAATATTTCCTTATTCTATCATTTCCCTCATAGGGCTGTCATATTTTCGCTTTAAATAAATATGACTTTATTAATTTAGACTTTATGCAAACCCCAATACTAAGCAATCATTTACAAAATGTATTATTCTATCATTCCCCTCATAAGGCTGTCGTATCATTTTTCCCCAAGAAGGCGAAAATTCCACTTTAATTCTGAGTTTTCTCAAAGAAGTGAAAAAGTTCAAGTTCTCTTTCGAAAATTCCTAGTTCTGTTCTGAATTGTTCTGTAAAAGATATAAAAAGTTATGCTTCGATTCTGAATTTTTCCCAAAGAAGAAAAAAAGGTTCCGTTTCAATTCTGAGTTTTCTCAAAGAAATAAAGAAAAGTTCAAGTTCTCTTCTGAGTTTTCTCAACGAGGAGAAAAAAGTCACAGTTCAATTCTAAATTTTTCCAAAGAAGAGAAGAAAGATCCACTTCATTTCTGGATTTTCTCAAAGACAAAACAATTTAAGTTCTGTTCTACATTTTTCCGTAGAAGATAGAAATAGTTATACTTCGATTCTGAATTTTTCCCTAAGAAAAGAAAAAGTTTCACTTTAATTCTTAGTTTTCTAAATGAAGTGAAAAAATTTCAGGTTTTCTTCTGAACTTTCTCAAAGAAGAGAGAAAATGTTATGCTTTAGTTCTGAGTTTCCTCAAAGAAGTGAAGAAAAGTTCGGATTCTCTTCTGAATTTTTCCCAAAGAAGAACAAAAAGTTCCACTTTAATTCTGAGTTATCTTATAGAATTGAAGTAATTTTCAAGTTCTCTTCTGAATTTTCTTAAAGAAAAGAAAAACTTCCACTTTAATTCTGTGTTTTTCCGAAGAATTGAAGAAAAATTCAAGTTCTCTTCTGAATTTCCTCATAAAACAGTAAAAAGTAAAACGTGAATTCTTAATTTTCTCAATGAATAGAATACAAACTGCAAGTTCTATTATCAATTTTCCGTGGAAGATAGAAAAAGGTTATACTTGGATTTTGAATTTCCCCAAGAAGAAAAATTTCCACTTTAATTCTGAGTTTTCTCATACAAGTGAAGAAATGTTCAAGTTCTCTTCTGAATTTTTTAAAGAAGAGGAAAAACTTTAGTTCAGTTGTGAATTATTCCCAAGAAGAGAAAAGAAGTTCCACTTCAGTTCTGAATTTTCTATAAGAAGGGAACAAAATTCAAGTTCTGTTCTGAATTTTTCCGTAGAAGCTAGAAAATGTTATACTTCGATTGTGAATTTTTACCCAAGAAGAGTAAAAATTTCAATTTTAATTCTATGTTTTCGCAATGAAGTGAAAAAAGTGAAAGGTTCTCTTCTGAATTTTTCCCCAAGAAGAGAAACAGTTCCAAGAAGAGAAAATTTTTATTCTGAATTTTTCCGTAGAAGATAAAAAAAGGTAAAATTCGATTCAGAATTTTTTCCAAGAAGAGGAGAAGTTCCTTTTTAATTCTGAGTTTTCTTAAAGAAGTGAAGAAAGTTTAAGTTTCCTTCCGAATTTTTCCAAAAGAAGAAAAAAATTTCCATTTTAAATCTGATTTTTCACAAAGAAGTAAAGAAAAGCTCAAGTTTTCTTCTGAATTTTCTCAATGAAGAGAAAAAGTTACAGATCAATTCCAAATTTTTCCAAGGAAGAGAAAGAAGTTCCACATCAGTTCTGAATTTTCTCAAAGATGAGAAAAAATTTAAAGTTATGTGCTAAAATTTCCGTAAAAGATAGAACTAGTTATACTTCGATTCTGAATTTTCCCTAAGAAGAGAAATAGTATCACTTTAATTCTTAGTTTTCTAAATGAAGTGATGAAAATTTCAGGTTATTTTCATAACTTTCTCAAAGAAGAGACAAAAGTTCCACTTTAATTCTGAGTTTTCTCATAGAAATGAAGAAATGTTCAAGTTATCTTCTGAATTTTCTTAAACAAGAGAAAAATTTCCACTTTAATACTGAGTTTTCCCGAAGAAGTGAAGAACATTTCAAGTTTTCTTCTGAATTTCTCAAAGAAGAGAAAAAATTACAACTTCAGTTCTGAATTTTTGCAATGAATAAAACAAAAATTTTAATTTCTGTTCTGAATTTTTCCGTAGAAGTTAGAAAAAAGTTATACTTCGATCCTGAATCTTTCCCAAGAAGAGAAAAAATTCCACTTTAATTCTGAGTTTTCCCAAAGAAGTGAAGAAAAGATCAATTTATCTTCTGAATTTTTCCCCAAGAAGAGAAAAAATTCCCCATTAATTCTGAGTTTTCTCAAAGGAGTGAAGAAAAATTCAGGTTCTCTTCTGAATTTTTCCCTAAGAAGAGAAAGAGCTCCACTTTAATTCGGAGTTTTCTCATAGAAGTGAAGAAATGTCCCAGCTCTCTTCTGAGTTTTCTTAAAGAAGAAAAAAAAGTTAGTTCAATTCTGAATTTTCCCAAAGAAGAGAAAAAAGTTCCACTTCAGTTCTGAATTTTCCCAAAGACGAGAAAACACGTAAAGTTCTGTTCTGAATTTTTTTTAGAAGATAGAAAAATTTATATTTCGATTCTGATTTTTCCCCAAGAATAGAAAAAGTTCCAGTTAAATTCTGAGTTTTCTCAAAGAAGTGAAGAAAAGTTTAGGTTCTCTTCTGAATTTTTTCCAAAGAAGAAAAAAAAGTTCCACTTTAATTCTGAGTTTTCTCATAGAAATGAAGAAATGTTCAAGTTCTCTTCCGATTTTTCTTAAACAAGAGAAAAAGTATCACTTTAATTCTTAGTTTTCTAAATGAAGTGAGGAAAATTTCAAGTTATTTTCATAACTTTGTCAAAGAAGAGACAAAAGTTCCACTTTAATTCTGAGTTTTCTCATAGAAATGAAGAAATGTTCAAGTTCTCTTCTGAATTTTCTTAAACAAGAGAAAAAGTTCCACTTTAATTCTGAGTTTTCCCGAAAAATTGAAGAAAATTTCAAGTTTTTTTCCAAATTTTCTTAAAGAAGAGAAAAAATTACACTTCAATCCTGAATTTTTGCAATGAATAAAATGAAAATTTCATTTTCTGTTCTGAATTTTTCCGTAGAAGGTAGAAAAAAGTTATACTTCGATCCTGAATCTTTCCCAAGAAGAGACAAAATTCCGCTTTAATTCTGAATTTTCCCAAAGAAGTGAAGAAAATATCAATTTATCTTCTGAATTTTTCCCCAAGAAGAGAAAAAATTCCCCATTAATTCTGAGTTTTCTCAAAGGAGTGAAGAAAAATTCAGGTTCTCTTCTGAATTTTTCCCCAAGAAGAGAAAGAGCTCCACTTTAATTCGGAGTTTTCTCATAGAAGTGAAGAAATGTCCCAGTTCTATCCTGAATTTTCTTAAAGAAAAGAAAAAAAGTTAGTTCAATTCTGAATTTTCTCAAAGAAGAGAAAAAGTTCCACTTCATTTTTGAATTTTCTCAAAGATAAGAAAACACGTAAAAGTTGTGTTCTGAATTTTTTTGTAGAAGATAGAAAAATTTATACTTCGATTCTGATTTTTTTTTTCCCCAAGAAGAGAAAAAGTTCCAGTTAAATTCTGAGTTTTCTCAAAGAAGTGAAGAAAAGTTCAAGTTCTCTTCTAAATTTTCCCCAAGAAGAGAAAAAGTTCCACTTGAGCATGGTCGCTATAATAGACAAGTACCATAAGATGAAACCAAAGAGGATTACTTAACCAACTCTATACACTAGATAATTAATTAAAACATATCTGCATAGTAGTTTATCTTACTGTGACCAAATTAATTATCTCTGAACGCAGACACAGAAATTTGTTTTACTCAGATCTAGAACTTGAGGATAGTCGCAATAATAGACAAGTATCATAAGATGAAGCCAAAAAGGATCATTTAATCAACTCTATACATTATATAATTAATTAAAATATTCCTGCATAGTAGTTTTACTGAAACTAAGCTAATTATCTCTGAATGTAGACACACAAATTAGTTTTACTCAGATCAAGAATTTGAGGTTGGTCGCTATAATAGACAAGTACCATAAGATGAAGCCAAAAAGGATCATTTAACCAACTCTATACACTAGATAATTAATTAAAATATATCTGCATAGTAGTTTATTTCACTGAGACAAAGCTAATTATTTCTAATTGAGCTAACAGAGTCAAACCATTGACTCCTGTTCCCAACCAAATAAACAACGACACCAGGACGCGAAGCCCTGTCCTCAGGATTTCACGCCTTGCGCGCTAACCACTCGTCTAGGACGGCTCTACACCTCCTTAATCATGTTTTAATTCTTTTTCTACTTTCTTTTCAGTCCTCTTATTCTCATATGACCTATTACTCAAGTGTTTCTTGTATAAGTCTTGGCTTTGGGTGATTAAATCAAAGGAGGTGAGAAATCTTTCTCGATTTCTTAATAGTGAAAATATAAAAAAAAAATGTTTTTCAATGTTTTCAATGTTAAAATATCAAAAAAAAAATGAATTTTATGTCAATTTTCAAGGTTCTTATGCCAACATCTAATATCCCTAATCATCCGGACAAAAGCAGAAAAATTAATATGAAATTTTAATAATTAATTATTTAATTTGCAAAACATTCACACAAGAAAACTTTCTTCTTCGTCGAAAAATTCATTCACGACTGTTTCATCTCGATCAACTGGGTTTACGTCGCTTTTCAAAATTTGTCTAGCGTCTTCTTCTGGTGTATTTTCGGGGTTAACAACATTTTCGTCGTCTGTGTCAGAAAGATAAACAATTAAAGACTGCATTATACACTGCGTAAATATGCAATTATCAGATATATGTCTTAATTTCCTTTTTGTAAATTCTGGGTGATGCCAAGTAGCCTGACTATTAATTTTTAACACTGAGTCATGCATAGCATAGCCTTGTCACTATAATTTAGCATTTTTGTCTGCCAAAGTATGAGTCTCAAATGTTGGACCAAATTGTCAAAAAATTAATTCTAAATCTCTTCTGTTTCTTTCCCATTCTTAGGGGGGATCCCGGCACTTTTTGGGGTTCGGCTCATGGAGCGTGGACACATTTTTTCTCTGATAGGTCATTTTCAAATAGTTGGTAGTAATGATCAACGAACTGTGAGTATGGATCGCCCCCGATTAATAGTAACCGAACCTCCAATGAAGGAGCTTCGATAACAATGCATAAATAAAACAAAAAAAATTATAGTGATTCCAAATATGTTTAATTCCTCAAATTTAAAGTTACCCATCATAAGCTCCAAGCCTGAGAAAATTTAGCTGATTTTCAAAAACGGAGAAAAAACATTAACAGAACAAGTAATATTAATAAAAATACTACATCAAATTCAGCATATCCTTATTATAGAGATACCTTACAGAGAACCTTATTATAGAGTTGTCACAGTATATTTCGTATAAAACTGTGGGATTTTTTTTTTTTCGAAACCGAAGATCACGGATGTGTGTTTACATTTTTTTTTTTTTTTTTTTTTTTTTTTTTTTTTTTTTTTTTTTTTTTTTTTTTTTTTTTTTACTCTTAGGGGCTATTGTATCAAACCAAATATCCTAGAATATTGTGACAGCAATCATTTAAATAAAAATTAAAATTTCGAAGATACAATTTAAGTAAAAAAAAAAATAACTATGCTATAGCAAAGTAGAATTTTCTTCCTTTTTCTGGCGCAAAACTGAGTGACACGAAGCCAAGCAAGAAACAAGCAAGATAGATGAAAATTCTGAAATAGCCAATCGATTTGAAATCGTTGAAAACGTAAATATTGAGCTTCCCACCTTCAGAAGTAGAAATGCCACGCAATGGCGCATCATTCGTTGATAAATAATGACGGAGTTAAAGCAAAAAAGCAATTAATGCGGACTTATGTTTTAAATTAATTTGATAAGAACTTTCACTCTTAACTAAGGCTCTTAAAACCAAATACCCAAGCTGTTCTTCAGATAATTACGTATACCATTTTGACAACCTTAATGTACATAGTTTTATGATTCAGCTCTATATTCCCCTCAGCATTCCTTGAAATTTTCGACTTAATACGCTTAACCGGTCCTGAGTAGTTCGATCTTAATACCCTTATCTTTTCCTGATAACATTGCACATATCATGGAACCTGGATGCACATTTTATTTAGTTCAATACAACCTGAAAGATTCCACTTCATACCCTTAGCTGCTTTTGCAATGTCGCAGATGCTCCGCTTTATAATAGTTTGGATGCAAATTGTGTCTTTTGATTTAATTTAACGTCCCCCTCAACAAACACGGAAGCTTTTAACTTAAGACCCATAATCATTCTTTAGAGATTGCAGATGTACCCTTCTGACAATATGGAGGCACGCAGTGTCTCTTCATCTCCTTCAAGACTCCCCCTCAACGTTTTCTGAAAGTTTCAAGTTAATACTATTAAATGTTCCAAGATATTGCGCATGTGCCTGCACTCAAAATTTGGATTTACTGCAACTTCCCCCAACATATACTTTGAAATTTTTGAACTGAACACCCTTAGCCATTTCTGTGATGCTACAGATACGCTCTTTTGACAATTTT
The DNA here is from genome assembly GCA_027921565.1 of Artemia sinica. Lineage (NCBI taxonomy): Eukaryota > Metazoa > Arthropoda > Branchiopoda > Anostraca > Artemiidae > Artemia > Artemia sinica. The sequence goes on along the minus strand of CM051256.1, from coordinate 95,043,097 downwards.
GCTTTAGTTCAAGATCACCCTCAAAATCCTGGGAAAGCTAAAAATTAATACTCCAAGTATTTCCTGAAAATATTTAGATAAGCTCATTTGAGTATCTAGATGCAAATATTGTGTTTTAATCTAATTTAACATTCCCGTCAATACTCTCTGAAATTAAAAACTTAACAGTCTTTATAAGTTCCTAAGATATTGCAGATAAACCCTTCCAAAAATCCTGATGCACCTAAACTCTTTTGATTTAGTTCAATAGTAAGAGTAGTGTAGTAGAAGTAGTAGTTGTTGTAGTAGTAGTAGTAGTAGTAGTAGAAGTACTAGTAGTAGTAGTAGCTGAAGCAGCAGTAGCAGTCACAGTTGTAATTAGAGTAATAGTAGCATCAGTCCAAAGTAGTCACGGTTGAGGTCGCAAGTAGTCGCAGTCACACACGCAAGTAGTTACCCGTCACAAGTAGTCATAGCCACAAAAACAAGTGGCGCTAGCATTAAGTAGTCTCAGTCACAAGCGGTTGCAATAGCAAGTAGTTGCAATTGCGAATAGTCACACTCAGATGTATTTGCAGTCGCAGTCACAAGCAGTTTTTATCGCCATTGGAAGTAAATTCAGTCCCAAGTAGTCACAGTAAAAGTTGTCAAAGACGCGAAAAGTGGCAGGCACAGCCACAAATAGCTGCAGTCACGAGTAGTTCCAGTCAAAAGTAGTCATTACTGCAAGTAGTCGCAGTTACAAATATTTGAAATAGTAGTCACATGCAGTCACAATCGTAGTTCCAGCCATAGCCAGAGTCCTAGTCGTAAGTAGTTGCATTGACAAACAGTCACGTTCTCCAACAATTGCAAGTAGTTACAGTCACAAATCATCACAGTCGCAAGTCACAGAGGCAAGTAGTTACAGTCATAGCCCAAACGAGTTGAAATCACAGATAGTTGCAGTTACAGTTACAGTTGCTGTCGCGAGTAGCAGAATTTGAAGAAGTGGTAATCGCAGTCCAAAGTAGTTGCAGTCACGAGTAATTGCAGCCACAGTCATAAGTAGTCACAGTCTTTGTCAGAATTATAAGTATTCAAAATCGCAAGTAGTAGCAGTCACAGGTACTTGTAGTTGCAAACTTTCATATTCACAAGTATTCACAGTCACAAATAGTCACAGTTGCAGTCAAGCTTAGTCAGAGTTTTAGCTGCAAGTAGTCCAAGTCGCAATTAGTCGCAGTCACCCTCGCAAGTACTTGTAGTCGCAAGTAGTTGCAGTCACAGTTGCAAGTAGTTACAGTTGTAAGTTGTCCAAGTCACAAGTGTTAGCAGTTGCATTTGCAAAAGTAGTAGCAATAGTAGTAGTAGTATTAGTGGTACTAGTAGTAGTAATCGTAGTAGTAACAATAGTAATTAGTAGTAGCAGTAGTAGTAAATGTAGTAATATCAGTCGTAGCAGAAGTAGTAGTAGCCCTGAAAGTTTCAAGTTAATTTCCTTAGCTGTTCCTATGATTTGCAGCTACGCTCTTTTGATAAACTGGATGTACGTAGCGTCTTTTGTTTAGTTCAACATCTCTGCATTCTCTGGAGTTTAAATTTGCGCTTAAGGTGTGGTGTTTCAGGGGGTAGTAGCCCTCTTTAAACTTATGGTAAACCACGAAATGCTATTAAAAACGAACACATATTAAATAAAAAAATTGAAATGGATGTAAACAGCAACATTAAAAATTAAAAAAAACACAAATTATTCCGTACTTCTCTTCTAATTCAATTACCCTTGTGTTTTGGCAGTCAATATTAGAGAATTAGGGGAAAAGGTCAGAATTCAGAATAAAGAACAAGGGGCTGAGCAGGGGCAGCTCCCCCCCCCCCCCTATATAAAGAACAATTTCTTCTCATTTTATGTCTTAATGTTGCTTCCCAATTTCAGCTGAAAAAACATGTTTATTTTTTAATATTTAATTTCTGATCGTTTTCAAATTATGGGCAGGCCTAATGGTCGGATAATCACCCATTTCCGGCTGTTACATTGTGTATACCAATAAATTAAATTGATTGGCACTACCCCGCTTTCTCAGTCGTCCTGTTTAAAAATATAAATAATACTGCTACAAACAAATCACTGCAGCACCATACCGCTTGAGGCCAACACAGCCACGCATGCTCCTCCTCCATCCCAATCTGTTCAAAGCCTCTTTCTTTACACCCTCCCAAGAAGTCCTCATTTCTCTTAAATATTTCTTTATTACACCCTCCCACCCCATGCGGGGATGGCCTGCTTTTTGTTTGGCCTTAGATGGTTGGTTGACAAGGATGATCTTTGGCAACCTTTTCATCTTTCATCCGCAGAAGCTTTGTTAAACAAGTTCTTAACAAAATTTTTACCATAGTGTTTAGAGTGGACGGAGAGGGGTATTATTGCTCATATGCAAATTATGTGCGACTTTTGATTTTTTACACGGCTGAAGCCATCGAGACCTCCACAATAAGGTTCACCCTATTGGAAAACAACCATTTAAAACCGCTAAAAGTGAAATTCCTGGTAGTACTTACTGACCCCCACTAAACATATCCCGAAAGCTTCATCTTAATACCCCGAACCTTCCCAAATAATACACTTTTTCAAACAATCTGGATGGAAATAGCGTCTTTCGATTTGATTTTATATCCCCCTCGACATGCTCTAAAATTTCCAACTTAATACCCTCTTCCATTCCAGAGGCATTGCGGATGAGTGCTTTAGACAACCTGGACACACGCAGTGTCTTCTGATTAACTCAACAGCCCCTCGACATGCCCTGAAAGTGCCAACTTAATACCCTCAGCCATTCCTAATAAATTTTGAGAGTAATGATGTGTTTCATTTCTCAACACGTCTTAAAAGTCTCAGCTTTATACCCTTAGCCTTTTCTGAGATATCTCATGTTTGCCCTTTTGGCAACTTTTATGCATAATGCGTCTTAAGTTCAATTTCCAGCTCAAGATTCCCTGAAAATTTCAGTCTAGTATCCTTAGCTGTTCCAGAAATTTTGTCGGTCCACTCTTATGACAATACGGATGCACATAGTATCTTTCGATCTAGATAAATTTTCTAAGCATTCCATGCAAGTCTCAAATTCCTGTCCTTAGCCGTTTCAGGGATATTACAAACACTACCTTTTGACAACTAGGATAAACATCCCGTCTTTTCAGTTAGTTGAAAGTTGCCTCCAACATTCCCTGAATGTTTCCGTCTAGTATCCTTAGCTGTTCCCGAGATACCGTAGATACATCCTTTTGATAACCTTGACACACATAGCCTCTTATTTTATTTAGCTTTACATCTGCGTCAATCTTTCCTTAAAGTTTCAACCTAATTACTTAAGCTGTTCCTGATATATTGTACCTATTCCATTTTGACAGTCTTAATGCCCTTAAAATCTTTTGATTCAATACCCCCCATCATGCCCCAGAAGTTTCAACTCCACCCTTACCTATTCCCTTTGCCTTTTGGACAATATGGATGCATATAGTGTCTTTTATTTTAGTTTTACATCCTCTTAAACTTTCTCTTACAGTTTTAACTTAATACCCTAAGCCTTTCCTGTGATACTGCATCACAAATTCTTTTAATAGCCTGAATTCCCTTAAAGTATTTTGATTCATTCAATATCCCTTACATTATTCCCTATAAATTTTAACTGTACATTTTAGATACGCCTTTTGACAACCCAGTTTTCATATATATATATATATATATTGTTTGAAATATAGTGTATTTCGATTTAGTTCAATATCCTTTCAATATGCACTGAAAACATTAACTTAAAACGCATACTCATTCCTTAGATATTGTACATACACGCTTTTGACAAGAATGATACACTTAGCGTCTTTTGATGCAGTTCAACATCTCCCTCAACATTCCTTTAGACTTTCAACTTATTGCCTAGTCGTTCCTGAGGCACTGCAAATATGCCCTTTTAACAACCCGGATCAATATCAAGTCTTACGTCTTCTGATTTAATCTCAAATTCCCCAAAATATGCTCTGAAAGTCTTAGCTTAATACCCTTAGGCCTTCCTGACATCTGTTAAGGGGGACGATGAGTCAGAGACAGAGGGCATGGAAAGGGGTTATGTTGCCCTCCAATCTCTTCTTACTTTCAAAAAGGGCCAATTATCTCCTTCAAAGTTTCTACAAAAATTCTTCAGTATCTAACAAAAAAGTAATAATAGTAATTGTTTTCTTGCCCACTAGAAACCTAAAAGTATTAAACTGCAGAGCGCAAAGAAAAAAAACAACAAAACAATTGGATTAACCTAGATAAATATAGAAGTTCACAGAATTGCATTCGCAAAACTGTGATTTAGATTAGACCCCGGCGCCGCACCGATGAGGGAAGACCGGCGGTGGCGGGGTTAAAAACAGCAGCGGCGGTGCACAGCCGGCCCGCTACCGGTAAGATATCGGCGGCGCAGCACATGTAAGATGTCGGCAGCGCGTCACCGGTAAGATGTCGGTGGCGCGCCACCGGCACGATCAATATTGACCGCAAACATTAACGTTTGCATCAGTCTTTCTCAAATCACAGCTTAAATTTACAAATTTACTTTCTCTACTCATTGACAGTACACTTTCATAGGATACTCCACCTAGTAGCTACTGGTAGCAACCAAACTGTCATATTCTTGTAAAAGTCTCTCACCTCCCTTCACACTCCCTTTTGTATTTTTTAAAGCAGCCATATAACGTTCTATAAGATCCGTCTCTGCTTTAAATTAAAAAAAAATAACTTTTTGGAATCCCTGCTTTCAATAAAAATAATTCAAGATATTATCATTTAAATATAATACTTCCATACCCCCCGCCCTCTTGATACCACCTTCATACGATACCGTCTCTGCTTTAAATTAAAAATATATATAACTTTTTGGCATTTCTGCTTTAAAAAATAAATAAATTTGAGATACTATCATTTAAATATAATACCTCCCTTACCCCTTCCCCTCTGGATACCACCTTGATAGAATACCGTCTCTACTTTAAATTTAAAAAAAATAACTTTTTGGCATCCCTGCTTTCAATAGAAAAAAATTCAAGGTACTGTCAGTTAAATATAATAACGCCCTATGCCCCCTCCCCTCTGGATACCACCATAATAGGATACCGTCTCTGCTTTAAGTAAAAAAAAATAATTAACTTTTTGGCATCCCTACTTTCAATAAAAAAAATTCAAGATATTATCATTTAAATGTATTACCCTCCCCCCCCCCCCTCTGGAAACCACCATGATAGGATACCGTCTCAGCTTTACATCTAAAAAATAATTTACTTAGTAATTAACTAGGTCAATATATGGTTCAAATAAACACGCGAAATAACGTTAAACAGCTTAGTGTTCCTTGAAAAAAAAAAAATTAGGGTATGAGTAAAGGGTACAATGACAACAACAAAAATGTTGAAATTATTCAGATATACCTCAAATTACTGGAAAACTGAGTCACAGATTCGCCGTGGCATTCAATAAGATCCAAAGAATCTAATTAAAAGGGAGCACACACAAAAGCTAAATTAGGCCAGTAGTTTATGAGAAATTGCAAAATACCCATGACAATGAACAAGTCCCAATGGGGGGCCCTGGGTCTATCAAAATATTTCAATGGTTTCCCAGGGAATTTGATATCATCTTCTTCCGTCTCCACTTTAAATGAAAAAAATAATTATCTTTTTGGCATCCCTGCTTTCAATAAAAAAAATAGGGTATCATTTTAAAATGATAGCCCCCTATCATTTTAATTCCCCAACCTTGGCAATAATTTACAATTTTTATGAATCATATTTTTGGGTTAACTTCCGTTTCAATCTTTAATTCCCCAACCTTGTATATAGCTTAGTCTATGGCTAAACTTTGTCTCAATAGAAGGTTTTTTTGGGGGGGAGGTAAAAAATTTCAGAAAGAATATTATATTTTCTTTAATATATCAGGCGTTCAATAATTGTGTATTAAACATTAAGAAAATCTTATCTAAAAACTGCAAAAGAACACACAATTCTGCAAACTTACGATTCAGCTGTAGAAACAATCTGTCGACTATCACTTTCAAAATCCAACTGAAGCTGTATGCATTCTATTCAACTTTAATATAAAATTCTTGCCTACAAATGATGTAAGAAATAGCAATTGGGAAACTGCATTCGAAATAATTTAATCTCATTTCATAAAGACGACACTTTTTTTGTCAACATATGAAGAACTGTTTATATTGCAATTGCATCTGTCTGGTTCTTATGCAAAGTAACAAAAGAGGCGAAAATTAACGAACAAGAGAGTAGTGAAGAATTATGGTATGCAAAGTAATATTTGGCAGGGAAAGTCAGCTGGTGATAAATCGCTAGGAGTGGCACCTTGATTGGGTGATTTTCGGAGATCCGGGGAACCAAATTTTTTTTCGGGGTGACGCATAGATTTTTGGGGAAATACCCGAAAATTCGGGGATAGTGCAAACCCTGCTTGATTTCTAATCAAGAAAATCGAAATACTAAACCACATGTGAAAGAAAAGCCCTGACTTTGCTGTTGACGCAATAAAGAATTGCCGCAAAATTAATTCAAAGTTAGCTGAACGCCACCACGTCTAACGGCAGCGGCGCGCCACCGGCGGCGCGGCGCCTGGTTCAAATTCAGATTAAGTTAATTGTGAAAAACAACCGCTGCAGTGGGACTTGGGTCAGCTATCCCATACCTACGGGTGATTATTCGATTACTATTTCAAAATGGAACTCCCGACAAAGAATCCTTGTACTTGTAAAATTCACAACAAATCAATTGATTATCCTTCTCAATTAAGACAGTGTTTCCATAAAGACAGTGCATATAGGGTTATAAACGCGTTATAAAGGCAGGCCAACACAATAGGGTTAGAGAGCTTTAGCTATTATCAGCGTTCCGTAAGCGCTTCTAATCTTAGACCATTGAAGCTATAATGCTCTTTATTTGGGTAGCACTATTTCGTTGCCTGTGAAAAGCGAACTCCATTTACATGAATAATAAAAAAAAAAGAAATAACAAAAAAAAATGGTTATAATAAAAGAATGACTGTTATTTTTTTCAGTCGAAATTCATTTTATTTAATTTTTAACTGGTTTGTCTGCGCACTTAACCTTTCAAGCATCAGATGCAACGCTCCAACGTTTGTTGTTATTTTTCTTTTTTGTTAGCAGCACACCCTTACAAGCTACGCTTTTGGTGTTCTTCTGATTGATTTTGTGTCTGGTTTTTGAAAATAAATTTTTATTACTACTACTAGGTAAAGAGCAATATGCCTCCTACGTAGCACTTTTACTGATACTCATTCCCCCTGAAAACTTAGCGTTTGAGGGATGGTTGTAAAACCATTTTATTGGAAATTGACGGTTTTAATGTGCTTCCAAAGGCTTTAAAGGGTCTAAAGGGCAACTACTAACCTTCCTGTGCCTTTTTTAAATAGCTCATCCGCATCATCACCCCAAGATGTCTGACCACATTTTTGGAATAACCACTTAGCTTAGAATTGTAAAAGAAGTAATAGATAATGCTCCGGGGACGATATGACCCCTATACCCTTGGAACAAGGGCTGTAAACCATGCAAATTGCCAATTATTTTATTAGGAGGTCGTGTTAGGGTAGACAAAACAAATGGTAAAAGCTTGTTTATTCCTGATCAAGGAATAAATGCAACTTACCCTTGGACCAAAAAGAATCTAATGTTGAAAAAATGGTTTGAGGACAAATGTCCCCAAAAATAGAGCTAAAATAGGGGATATACAACGTTTTCATCAGTTTGGCTCAAAGTTTACTTCCTTAGGTCCTTCACCTAAATATATAAGGATAATTAAAATGGCCCAGCATAGGGTCGAGAAAGGATTAATAGACCTCTTAGAGGGTCATTAAACTCATGGGCGTTAGTCCCTTAAACAAGGAGTCTTAAATTATAAAAATTCTTATAAATTTGGAGGAAAAATAGCCTAAAAACAGGAATTCTTTTTTGATCAGCTTGAGGCGTATAATCATAACTCCTTGTGCCGCTGGGACCTCAAGGCTCAAGAAAATTGTTTAAGGAAATTTGGTCTCTCCACCAGAAAAACGGGACTAAAAAAGGGCAAAAAAGTGTATTTATTCGCTGCATGGACTTCCCAAATATAGGGCTTGAAAATATTCGAAACTGTTTTTCAATTTCTTTAAAACTTTTATGAATTATGGCCCAGGTTAATCAGACCAAAAAGGCTGAAGAAACACGGTTGTTAGGGTGTCTGGAGATGGATTAATAATTTTTATTGCATATATATTTTAAGCTTGCAATCGTAAATTCCCGGGCCAAGGGAAACCAAATTTAAGAAACGAATAATTTAGGAGTATGGTACCCCCCCAGAAAGGACACCAAAAAATCCCAAATGGTTTTGTTTTCATTTTCTGATAGACTCAAAACTCTTACTCGTAAGCGGCTCAAGACGACCCTAATGTACACCAGAAAAAAGATTAAACAATGCTTGCCCCCCCCCCCCTAAAGAGGGCGAAAAATAGTATTTTCTCCATCCAGCATAAAAATTACACTGGTATGCTCATGAGAAAAGGGAGCCTTCATGCAAAAACAAATTCAGGTTGAGGGTAAGGACCCACATGAACTAGCTCAACATTTTTTTTCGATTGACTTGAATTAGAATTCCCTAAAAAAACCTTTTTCTTCTGAATGAATCAAAACTAAGCAGATTTTAAGGTACCAGGAAAATTATAGTTTGAAAACAGGGGCTCCCCTCAGAAAAATAGAAAAAATTCATTCCCCCGACAATTCTTTTTATGAACAGACAGAAAACTGAAATGCGTAAGTTTCCCAGCCAACTTGACTCTAATGTACAACATTATTTTAAAGGGCATACCCTCCCCCCATCCCTTGGGATGATAAATGGTCTTTAAAATGGCTGAAGTATTTTTTTAATTGTTCGAAACTTTAAGGATTGCTGGGTGGGCTAAGGGAACTACACTTTTTACCGAAAGGTATAGGGTATTTGTGGTCCCAGAAACAATTCCCTTTTCTTCTTGATCAGTTTGAAACTCACAGGCATAATGCCAAACAGAATCTAATTCAAGAATAAATAAGTTGGTCCAAAGGGGACCCAAAGGACAGACATAAGGCTGCTATATATGGACAAGGCCAAAATAACCTTATTGAAGACGAACATTTGAAGATGAGTCGTTAATATAGACATTTAATTCGAAACTTCATTTAACTCAGTTGATTCACACGATGAGTATATTATGTATAGTGATGAGCAACTGTACGTCAGTGTTTGGGCTTCCTGCCCCTTTTCTATCTTTTTTCAGATAAATGACCTGTTTTCCTTTTCTTAATTACATTTGCTTAGATTTGCCTATAATATAATTTTCAATTGCAAGATAAACTCTCGTCGTCAAGGCAACCACTTCGTAAGAGAAAAATAAGTTGACTGGACTATAATTCTGTATGAGTCATCACACGGGCTGGATAGATCTCAGGCCATTGATTCTTGATATATGCGTAGAACAAATTCAATTGAGGGGCTGGATGCATTAGATTGACCAACGTCACATTAAGCCACACCCTAAGTGCCAAGATTCTTTTATGTGTTCAAATATTAAGTTTTAGTCTGTTTTGAGAGTCCGTTTTCATAGTTTGTATAGCTCTTTCCTGGACTGCAAAGTCTATTTTCAGAGTTTATAGATATATGTTTTGTTGGAGTGACCTTTGGGAGAATACAAGTGATTTATTTTCTATAGCCGTGTAAGGTTATTTTTCCTGAACCCTGGCAGGGTAGAAAAAGAGTTCGCGAGAAATACCGTCATTAGTATATCGACTGGGGGGCTCCGTTATCCCTCCAAATAGATAGCTAGAGATATTAGTGTTGATACAGGCTGTGATACCCTTGGCCCAAAGTTTGGCCTATTTGATCGTTCGATCAGGTTACCATACCCAACGAAACTGCCAACGGCGCTGGTGTGGCGTTAGAGAGATCAAGTAGCTGGTAGCCCCAAGGCAACCAGTACGAACAGTGGTGCCAGTGTTGGTCCCAGTTATAACAATGGTACCAGCGGTGGTCTACTTTACAACAATCACCTATTACGGAGAAGGACCGGTTGTTCATTGTGTAAACATGGGGAAGGGAGGAACTGTTTTCTTTTGGGAAATAAAAGATATCGTGTATATGCTCACCGGTACAAAAGGGGAAAGGTGGGGAGGAGGGAATCATGAGTGCAATCACGGAATTTTCCTGGAGGGAGAGCCAAGTAGCACAAGAAAATTGTTTTTACTGACATTTAATCAGTCCAAACCATTATCTGTTTAATCTATTCTTATCCGTTTTGAATCATCTATCATCAATTACTATGTTGCTTTTTTGTACGTAGCCTAAGTCTATATGAGAACATATGAGACATTAGACAATTTATGAGTTTTCAGAAACGCGATCCAAACCAGGAAAATAAGCATAAAATTGGAAATCTAAACATGTGTTTCTTTTTGTTCTATCATGTCTCCTTCTGATGAAGTTCAATTCTTATCCTTTACCTCTTTTTATTTTAATCTTCATTTTTCAGCTTTTTCCTATAGATTTTTCTCTTTATTTTGCATTAGAAGATAATATGAAGCGAAAATAATTTGATAGATCGTATGATAGTCGACCAACTGAAATATACTTGTAAAAATCCAGAGGAAAAATCATTCTGATTGCGTTAACTTAATTACTTAGGATTTAAGTTCTTTTTTTACTTCTTAACCGTTGCAGCCAACTAGAAAACTTCTGTGCAATAATTAAGAAAAAAGTAGCTTACCGCCCCTAATAAGTTCTCCATTGGTATCAGCCTCTTTTTCTCCTTCTTGTACATGTTTCCAATCTTCTTCAAGCATATTGTTCTCACTTTCATTTCTTTCTTTTGTAATTTCTTGTGTTAATAGGTTTTTGTCTTGGTTATCCTCATGAATTCCCATTTCGTCGCAGTTTTCACATCTTTTGGAACCCCGTGACTGATTTTCTGTGTTCAGTTGCATTTGATTTTGTTTCTTTTCTTCAGTTGCACTCTCTCTGACATATTCGTTATGAGGCTGTATATACTGTCCAGAAGTCTGATAAGCGGGATCTCGAACTAAAATAACACTCTTTTAGTAACAATTACAAAAATCTAAAAGCCACTGCAAGTGGTTAGACTTTCATGTAAATATCTAAGAATGAAAGTACATCTAAAGTTCCCAAAATAAAACTTATCAGACCCGTTTTAGTTTCAACGTGTTTTTCTTATCAAGAGAAGTTTATCAACATTCTCATTGTTATATCTAAAGGCTTAACTATAGAAATAGGTTTATCCTATTCATTTTTCCCTCTGAAAAACTATCTGTGAAACACTTGTTCTTTAGTTTACGATCTCCACTAAAATATGTTTTCTGCCCGGACCCCCCCCCTCCCGGATTCAAATGAAAGGTAACATTAGAACACTAGAACCAACATTAAGGCATAAGTTAATTCAACTCAGTAAAAGGTACTTGGAGAGAGTTTAACTGTTGAATCAATTGCCTAAATTTAACAAGTTTCACGATAAAGGATGGTACCCTAGAAACAAAACAAACTATTTAAAACGCATTTACTGAAGCATGGTGTAAGTGTAAAGAGACATTTTCGGCACTAATGAAGGTTTGGGCCTGGCTGGTAATCCTATTTTAACATGCTGCTTTTAGCCCCATGACACACTTTTTTTCTTATTTACTAAATATTACTAAACAGTCTTGAATATCATTTAAAATTTAACGTAGAAAACCTTTAAATTAATTCAAATTAATCTATGATAAAAATTATTGCTGTTGCAAGCATTGCTTTTCAAGTAAATTTTACTGTTAGTAAAATTTTCCTCGTAAAAAACATTTCTACTCAAAGCTTTATATTTGCCTTGTTAAATTTAGAAATAACTTTTATATTCTTATATATAAAAAAACATATATTTTGAGGCCACATCACACACAGTTGCCATATGAAACAGGATGCAAGGAGACTTTGGACACAGTGTTTAGCAGTATTGGGAAAGGTTTCTCGTCAATCTCTGAGCAGGATGGGGTAAGAACATTTTTTACAATGTTAAGTTTACACCAAAACTTTTTTCAAGTTTTTTAGTTTTTCTTATAATTTTCCGGTTTTGAGAGTCTTAAGTCTGTATGTGTGGGTGCGTGTGTGTGTGATTATATGTGCATGTTTTTTCGCCATTGTGTGAACATGTGTGTGCAAAAGTGGGCATAATCGTTAAATTCTTCACAGGGAATATTAAATGATGGATATTCTTGACAGGAAAAATTGGTGGTTTGACTATTAAAAGAAGGATCTTATTGTTTGTTCTCCTTGGTAAAGGAAATTCCACTGCAATGAGTATCACTATAGAAAAAGCCATAAGGCTCCAGTGTATTATTTATACTTCATTAATTTTTTTTTCACCCAGAGCCACTTCATATTATGATGCCATTAGAGGAGAAGCCCAAAATCGGCCGACCCGGCCGGATGGGATTTAAGTAAGTAAGTAAGTAAGTAACTTTTTTTTCTCCCAGAGCCACTCCATACTGAAGAGATGGTCTTAAGAACTTTGGAAGGAGCTCGATTTAAAATTAAAAGTTCTAGTGCCCTTTTCAAGAGTCAAAAGTGGTCGGAGGGCAACCAGTCCCCTTCAGACACCTTTTTTAGCTGCCGTCGAAAGGGCATAAGGACTTTTAATTTTCAATCGCATGAGCTCCCTCTGATGTTTTTACGACCACCCCTTCCGTATGAAGTGGCTCTGGGAGAAAAACTGAAACACGAACAAAATTAACTCACATCTTAATAATGTCCAATATGACAATGGTCCCCATACAAATAGCAACAAATCAAGGAAAATCTGGGAAAACTATGCTCTCTTCCTTATTTTGTTTGATTTGTTGCAATTTCCATGAAGGAGGGTTGCATCTCCCTTGATACGCGACAAAAATTTCAATTGAATAACCTCAGCTGTACCTTAGATACGGATTATGTGCCCTTTTAACAACCAGTATTTACATAGTTTTTTCTGAACTGCTTCGACAATCTCTCATCATTTATTGATAAGATCCGCAATTAAAAGTAGTCGCAGTCACCAGCAGTCACATTTAAAGCCATAAGTTGAGGCAGTCACAACTGGGTATGGTCGAAATCACAACTAGTCGCAGTTGCAGTCACAGTAGTTGAATATTAACGGCTCTGGAAAATGCAAGTTAACAGCCTCAACTGTTCTTAAGATGCTGTAGATTACGTCCTTTTGACCACCAAGATGGTGGTCACATCCCCCTCACCATACCCAACCCAGCAACTTATAGACTAATAGTCTTGGCCGTTCCTGAGATGTCAAAGATATGCCCTCCTGATAACCTTGTAGGTGCATAGTTTCTCTTCATTTAGTTCAATATCCCAAACTACAGGCTCAGAAAGTTCAGACTTAGTATCCTTTGTTGTTTATGGGATATTGCATAGACTGCTTTTTGGCAATCAAGTAGTAGCTGTAGTTGTAGTAGAAGTAGTGGTAATAGTAGTATTTTTAGTAGTAGTAGTAGTAGTAGTAGTAGTTTTAGTAGTAGTAGTAGTAGTAGTAGTAGTAGTAGTAGTAGTAGTAGTAGTAGTAGTAGCAGCAGTAGCAGAGTAGTAGTAATAGTAGTAGTAGTAGTATTAGTAGTAGTACTAGTAGTAGTAGTAGTAGTAGTAGTAGTAGTAGTAGTAGTAGTAGTAGTAGTAGTAGTATGAGTAGTAGTAGCAGCGGTAGTAGTAGTAGTGGTAGTAGTATTAGTGGTAGTAGTAGCAGTTGTAGTAGTAGTAGTACTAGTAACAGTAGTAGTGGTAGCAGTAGTAGTAGAAGTAGTAGCAGTAGTAGCAGTAGTACTAGAAGTAATAGTAGTAGTAGTAGGAGTAGTGGTAGTATTAGTATTCCTAGTGGTATTGATAATAGCATTAAAAGTGGTAGCATTATTAACCTTTTTTAATTAAACAGATTAAGCAACTAACCAGGCAAAGTTTATCTCTGCCTTGTTTCCGATTAATGTCACTTTTACTTAATAATTGCTTGCCTTTATTTGAAAGTTTTAGTTGTTCTTCATGGCGAGAGGTTTCACCTATAACAAAATAAAAATGTCCAGATGGCAATTATACCATTGTCGCTACCATTATAGGATTTTGTTAGAGAGTGTAATAAGGAAACACTTACCATAAGGCAAAGGGCTCCTATAAAATTGAAAGCCATGAAGGGGTGAATAAGGGAAACGTAGTCCGTTCATCACAAACGGCATAACTGGATGACCACGATACGGCAGATTTTGATAAGGATTTTTTCCACTATTTCGAAGCGATGGAGGCTCAATATTTGAATCGTCAGCAAAAATCAGCAGCATTAGCTTTTCTTCATCTTTACTCTCTTCTGCCGAAGGCCTTGATACTACAACAGCAATTGCACAAAGAAGCTAATAATGACAAAAAAAAAAAAAATCAGCTGAACTTTCGTTATTTGATCTTGAAAGCAAGTAAAATATGATTAAAAGAAGATATTTAACCAACGGCTCCATTTTCCAAGGCTTCTTACTGTAATTTCCAATGGATAGTTGGAAGACTGTCCAGCTATTTAACTTAAGTATGATAATTTTTAAATTGATATCATTGTGAGAATCCAGGTCAGACTTATTGTCTGAGTTTCATTTTAAGTTTTTATGCAATTCCATAGAAGGGTCCTTATCTATTCAAATACCTTCCATTTTGCACGCAACGAAGAACCACTGAGAGTAAAATATTCTTGGCATTTTAGTTTATATCTCTTACTGCGGCTGTCCAATGTTCTTGCGCTCGATGTATTTTCAACTGCGACAGAAGTTTTGCCGCACTGCAGATTAACCTGTTCCCATTCCCTTATCACCAATCCTATATTTGCCCTCTTTTTTTTTCTAGTGAAGTTACTGAGCCTTTTTGTTCTAGGTTTCGAAGACATGGCCCATGTGATCTTTTTGCTAGAACTTACAGCACTGGCTATCCAGATATATAGGAACAAAGAAGAGTTGGTACCACTTTATCTATTTTCCGTATTTTTTTAAGATAAGATATATATTTGTAACCAAAAAATAAAAAAATCACTCATCTATACAGTCACAAATCTCCACAAAGGCTCCATGACCTGTAAAGGGGAAACGAAATACTAAATACCAAAATTAGGGCTACAAAATGCCAGTGGAAAAGTACTTTGCTTGCGGAAGGCTAACTCCGCTATTTTACTTTGTCCCACTCTTTGCATTCTCCCCCCCCCCTCTCTGTTCGGAAGGGCTACACATAAACTGACCGAGCACCCAAGGATATAGATGGCACTGTAAATGTGCCTTGAGAATATTATAAAACTTATAAGTATTTTATTTAAAGTATTTTTCTCTGAATAGCAACAAATAGCTTCTTAGTAATTACACCGTTCAATAAGAATACAGTTTGAGCTTAGTATTTGCTTCTTGATATTACAAAGTTGGCCAACAGCTAGAACAACAAGTTTTGATCTAAGGTAGTGTAAGGCCTAGATGTTTCTTCCACCGTCTACCTATGGTTCTTCCTTATATTATTACTGTAAAGTAGATTTTAGATCTACCTATAACCAGTTTCTGATATGCTAAGACAAAGTCGGTTTATTATCTATTATGGAAAGTTACTCGCGAACAAGAATGTTTGATCACGTTCATCACCAAGGGTAAGGGTTAAAGCCAGTCTCTATTTGGCTGATGCTGCAAATCTGCACCACCAATCTGTAAATTTTATTTCAATGGAGCCTTCTTTTCAGGCTCCGTATTGGCAGTTTGCAGATACTGCAACCTTCGACGTTGCTTTTTCTGCAAGATGGCAGATTTGCAGAATCTGCCAAATGGAGACTGGCTTTTAGACATATATGCTAATGTTTGTCTACGTTTCATTTCATTCGGTGCGTTTGATGGTAAGAAAGTGCACCTGCATTCGGTTAAGCAGTGATTGCAAATAATAATGTAACAGAATAAGGGTTATCAACTAGACACAAAGTCAGTATTTTGTCTTTGACACATTTACGGGTGCAATGTATATAAACATTTGAGATTCAACTGACTGCAAAGTCAACATGAGATCTCTTCCCTTCCTCGAATTATTGACCAAATTATTGCTCTCCCATCACTTTTGTCGTTGACGCCAAAGGGCAGCTGCAAAACTTCTTGTTGCCTTTGCAACGTAAATTTAATTCAAAAGGTGTTGCAGATACACTTTATGTTTTGCGCAAAACAATAAGTTTTTTTGTTTGAAGTTGTAACTTCACTCTGTAATTCAGATCTCTCACTTAAGTAAAGTCTTTGGTACGCAGGAGGGTGCTCTTTGGTGCTCTTGAACCCAAAGGCATCTGAAGGTGGGATAATAGCTTGTTAATTTTGGTACCGTTTGAAGTCCCACAAATAAAAGAGGATACCTGGTAAATCATTATCTCTCTCTGAATATTTAGAGTTGAGGAGCTTTGTCTGTACCTTAGAAACTACATTAATCAACTCACTATTCTGCACTAAGGAGTTATTTTTAACTTGTCTCCAAAGGATGGGTCCTTCAACCATGTTATATGTACATTCCAATTTTCAAATCTTATGATTCAATTCTTTAATTCTTATGAATTTTTTTAATTCTTGTGACAGTCAATATCTGTTATTGGGAGTATGGACCAAGAGGCAGCACATTAACAAAGATTTGTGTGACAAGCAAACGAAAAACGTTACAAAAATGTGTTAATTACAAGTCTAACAGTCTTAAAAAGTTACAATCTTTGACTTGCTGTTTGCCTCGTAATTTAAAAATAGAGACGTGATTTCCGGCTGTTTTAATCTCTTTTTAAGAAAATTGTTATTCATTAGAAATCAACACTCTCTTGAAAAGTTCATTGTAGTTGTAATGAGCGCTCAGTTCTTACAAGAAACTAATTTCAAGTTAGACTTAATGCCTTGCTTAACTGAGACCATGGAAGAGATCAGCCCTGAAGTTCTAACTAAAGCGGTGATTAAAATGAATCCAGTTGCCATTTGCTGCATTATTTTGAGTTCTAACCGTCTATTAAAGAGGAGCAGGCTCTCGAAAACTCCTAATTATACCCCAAGACCTTAGGAAGCTCCCAAGCATTTCAAAGTTTTGTTAAATGATGATCTTTCTAAGTGCCACTAAGAAAGTTTAAGGAGAGAAAAACCATACATATATGACAGAATGTTTGCTTTCGAGTTCTCTTCCAAGCGTGAAGACGGTAGTTTCCGGACGAGAAAACAATCAGCCCTGCCTGCAGAGCAGAGAAAAAAAAATCAAGAGGAATAATCTGGTAGATTTGGCAATTGTTGGAAGACTGAGTGTCTTTGTGACTCGTAAGTCGATATTTAGAAGGTCCGGTAACAATGCCGAAGCAGCAGTAAATCTAAATATAAATGATTTTTCACTTTAATGCTCCACAAATATAACATAAAGGCCAATTGAAACAAATAAAAAATTATTATCATTATTTATATAAAGTCCCCAAAAACTATTAAAAAACAAAAAAAAAGCTTTGTTTGTAGCAACCCCACATTTTGTTGCCTGATATTTATAAGACATCTAGAAGTAGTAAAGACTTCAAAAGGAAAGTAAACTGTTGTTGTAAAAAAAAAAGTTTCAAGACAAAAGAAAATTGCAAGTCTTCATCAAAGGGAAAATGATTTTTTTTTTTTTTTTTTTTTTTTTGGAGAGAGTAACTTAAGGCACCTTTTCACTCGCGCCCCAAATCTTTTATTCGTTCAGTCTGTTTATGCCAAATTATAGCCTGGATATATAGGTTTTTACAATTTATCACTGCCTCACCTCTCAAATAAATATTTGTGGTCTACAATACCCAGAACCCTTAATTCTTCTTGAGGGGGCATCTATAGGACCTTTAGCCTCCCCCCTTCCGTGAGGGGTCGCCTACAGACGGGAGAAAACATTTTGTCCCCCAACCCCTTCTGTATTATCCCAATAAATAAAAAGTGTTAAGGTTAAATTTACTTAACTAACACTTCTTGGAAGTTTCAGCTTTATACTGAATGTCATTCCCAAGCTATGGCAGATATTTTATTTTAATAATTTTGATAGCCTCGGACTGCATAGTGACTTTTGATCTACCTCACTGCTTAGATCTGACTAAATCCAAATTTATTTAGGATTCTATTGCAAGAAAGCGTTTAGATAGATCAAAGTTATAACATTTTTAGTCGCTTTACATTGCCACCTACACGAAATTTAAAAATTCGTGCTTGTTCCTCTTCCTTTTCTTAAAAAACTTTTAAGAAAATTAGACGCTTTACATTTTTAGTCGCTTTACATTGCCACCTACACGAAATTTAAAAATTCGTGCTTGTTCCTCTTCCTTTTCTTAAAAAACTTTTAAGAAAATTAGACGCTTTACATTTTTAGTCGCTTTACATTGCCACCTACACGAAATTTAAAAATTCGTGCTTGTTCCTCTTCCTTTTCTTAAAAAACTTTTAAGAAAATTAGACGCTTTACATTTTTAGTCGCTTTACATTGCCACCTACACGAAATTTAAAAATTCGTGCTTGTTCCTCTTCCTTTTCTTAAAAAACTTTTAAGAAAATTTTAAGAATTTTAAGAAATTAGTTTTGGCCGTTTAGATAGATCAAAGTTATAACATTTTTAGTCGCTTTACATTGCCACCTACACGAAAATTAAAAATTCGTGCTTGTTCCACTTCCTTTTCTTAAAAAACTACTGCGACTTTGATAACCTGACAAAATATACTGGCTTTTTATTTACATTAAATTGATAAGAATTTGTTTAATGAAAGTGAGGAGCAACGTGAGGAAAAACTTAGAAGGAATAACTGAGAAACTTCTCGTTTAAAACTAGAATCAATTGGAGGGTGGTCTGAATTGTTTCTTACAGGAGTATAAGGCCAAGTTAAAACTTAGTACCGAGAAAATTCTTTATTCGGAAATCACGTAAAATATATTTACAAAATTGTATCATATTTAGCAATAACATGACCGGCGAACAACAATTAAGAATCTTATAATGTAACCTTTGTTTTCTGTAGACTAAAGAGGGATTTTTTTGGGGGGAGGGGGTGTAGACCTAATCTTTCAGTTAAATTGGTTTCTTAGTATTTTACAAATATTGTAAAATATCAGGAGTCAATTTGAGTTAATACTGTTTACATTGCGTAATATGTTAGATTAAAATATGAACTAAGGAAGTGTGAAGTGGAGGCCATGGATAAAATTGCCGAGGTTCTGGAAGATGCAGCTAGACGGCATAATAGCAAAATATTGTACTAGCACGTTAACAAATTGAGAGGGAGTAGTCAATCCGGACTTGGCCCAGTTAAAGATAGCAATGGGGTCGCAATTAGCGATAAGGAAAAAACTAAAGATAGATGGGCCGAACATTTTGAGAATTTGCTTAACCGAGATAGAGTTGCAGGAAGAAATATAGAGGAAAATGAAAAAGTTTGTGATACCTTGGATGTGAAGGAAGATTTTTTCTGTGATTAGTGCTATGTACGAGAATAACACTGCTGCGGCTAAGGTAGGAAATGAGGTTAGCAGCTGGTTTTGTATTAAATCAGGAGTTAAGCAGGGTTGTGTTCTATCCCCCTTTGTATGGATTATTTTGATGGACTTTGTTTTAAGGAGCACAGGAAAGGCAACGGGAGACCACGGAATCAAATGGGGAGGAAAAAGTCTCCTGGACTTGGATTATGCCGATGATTTAAGCATCCTAGATGAAAGTGTGAGCAAAACGAATGAAGTTTTAGAGGTTTTGCGAGTTCAGGGTGCTAGAATTGGTTTGAAAATTAATGTTAGGAAGACTAAGTCGCTAAGGCTAGGAATAAGTGAAGATGAAAAGGTGACGCTGGGTAATGAAAAGATTGAGCAGGTGGGCAGCTTCACTTACCTTGGTAGTATTATTAGTAAAGATGGTGGGAGCAGTGAAGATGTTAATTATAGAATAGCCAAGGCTCAGGGTGTTTTTTTCACAGATAAAAAAAGTCTGGAAGAATAGGAAGATAAGTCTGCAAACCAAGATTAGAATATTAGAAGCTACAGTGATGGCAGTGGTCAAATATGGCTCTGAAGCATGGACGCTCCGAAAAGCGGATGAAGATTTGCTAGATGTTTTCCAAAGAAATTCCTTAAGGATTGTTCTGGGTACCCGGCTGACTGACCGTATTTCAAACAATAGGCTATACGAAAAATGTGGTTCAATACCGCTCTCAAGGGCTATAATGAAAGAAAGGTTGAGGTGGCTAGGGCACGTTGTGCAGATGAAGGATGACAGATTGCTGAAGGTTGTTCTTATCGGCCAACCATCTAGGGCTAAACGGAAAGCAGGTCGTCCCCGTCTGGGGTGGTAGGACGTCATAAAGAAAGATTTAAAGGAAATGAGAACTTCGTGGGCGGGTGTAAAAAGGGAGGCTTTGAATAGACTGGGGTGGAGGAGGAGCGTGCGTTGCTGTGTTGGCCTCAGGCGGCTTGGTGCTGCGGTGAGTTGTTAGTAGTAGTAGTAGAAAAGGGACAGCTCTACGTCACGTTAGCTTTAAGGCATAAGAATCATGAAGGGTAGCTTGAATTATTGACTGAAGCGTTGCGGAAGGTAATCAAAAAATTGTGAAAGGCTTGTTGTGTCAATCCATAAATAGGAACATTTATTGTTTATTGGTTTGTGATGGATGGTTTATTGACTTGAACCGCTTGATACCAATGTTTTATGAACTTTAACAATTTTGATTAAAGCAAGAATTGTCATATCAAGTAACTTACATGTAAAATACTCTGGTTCATCCTTACCGCAACGTCCTAACTGAAGAACGTGAAATCCTACTTTAACAGTAAAGTAACTACTGTTTTATGACCATCTGGCACAATGAAATTGGCAAACTGGATGGCAAAACGAGTGAATAAAACGGAATTATTGAGGAAAATTTTACATCACAGAAACAATAAAATTTAATGATGAATTTTAGGTGACCCATTATTTTCAACAAAAAAAACAATAAAAGGAGAATCAAACTTGAATACAAGCTTCAAGCACGCGTGAATAAGAACTACTAATGTTTTACTTTCGTTTTAAATAAAAGGACAGGAAAAATTTGCAAATTCTTTAAGTATAGCCCTGCTTTGCAAGGGAACATATCTGGATGTTGAGACAAATTTCTTTTGCTTTGTGAAAAACAAAACAGGCCAAAATTAGTTTTTCACTAATAGATTAGGCCCAATACACTACAAAGCCTCCCTTGATATTTTTCATATCAAGTCGGGAACCTTGAGACCCAAACCATGATACATGCCCAGAGTCTTTAGTTTCGCGTTTTAATGTTCTTAGAACTAATCAGACTATTTAAATGCGGGGAAAATGCCATCCAGTAACGAATTTGTACATATTTCAAATTCAAGCAATATCTACAGAAACACAAAATAATTCAGAAAGTTAAATTTGCTGCTGAGAAAGTTGAAAGTTTTATTTGGTTATCTCTAAAATTACTTTGTACTAAAAGAAACAAACACATTATAAAATGATCTCTATAGGGTTTGAATCTAAACTGACCTCTCAAAATTTTCTATATCTGTATTGATGTCTTGCACATTTTATGAAGTCGGTGCGGTTATTAATCTATCGAAAATAAATAGAGATCAAAATTTTCCTCCCTCATTTGAACTTTGGTCCTGGAGGCCCATGTAAGGTGTAGTCACGTCTTATTTCTATACTTGGATACATGCGCCCTTGCCATGGTCTTCCCACAAGTCTTGCATATTTTGATTGTTGTAGCGAATTTATTCTAATTTATTATATCTAATTTATTATATAATTTATTATATAAATTCTAATTATAATTTATTATATCTAATTTATAAATTCTAATTAATATATAGCGAATTTATTGCTACAACAATAAATTGTTGTAGCGAATTTATTGCAATAATGATTGTTGAAGCAATTTTATTGCAATAAATCAGTATTTTTGTTTCAAACTTTCAAAACATCGATTGTTAAATCATTTACTAATTAGTCAAGTTGAACCAATTTTTTTTTTCTTTTTTGACGAACTAAAAGGGCTCTTTAAAAAATTACTAATTTTGTTTCAAAAGTTCTATTTAGGAACCCATTTACTACAATTTTTAATCAAATAGAATAAAAAGGAACAGTTTGACGAAAAAGGTACTTTAAGATTAGAAACATTTAATTAAAATTGATAAAGCAATTGTTCTAAAATATTATTTCTTTCCTCTATCCTCGATTAATATTAACTTAGAAAAAAATATATATTCCAAGAAAAGTTGTTTAAATAAAACTAAATACCCATATATAAACCAAAGACGAGCAAATTTAGAAAAAATACAAAAACAAAGGATAAAAAAAGAAAATGAAAAAGCGCAAAACGAACCTGGAGAAAAATACGGAAATAATCAGCCAAATAAATCAAAAGAAGCTCAGAAGAAAGCCCTAAAATTTCATACCGCACTAAAATCAGGTGAAGGGGCCCAGAAACAAGGAGAAAAGATAACAACACCAAAAACGACCCTCAACAAAGCCTCAATCGGAAGTGGCAAAAAAAACAAGCAATAGAAAGAAAAATAGAAGGAAGAGAAAACTAGACCAAGTTAAACGAAGTAAAAGTACGGAAATATGAAAAAACTGAAATTAAATACTACAAAATTGTATTAGAAAATAAATTTGACAATTGGAATTCTGAAATCAAACGGCTAAAGAAAATGAAAAGCCCCGAATACATTTTCTTTTTTAAGTATCTGAAACTTCAGGTTTTGATGTATCAGCTGTTCAGGAAGTCGAAATCCCTCGTGTTGGTGGTATAGATGAAATGCACTATTCATTTCTCTCAACAGTTGTATCTTTCTACACAGGGTTTTTCTCAAAGAAAATTATGGAAAGATTATGAAAGGATTTATGTTGAAAGATATTAGTAAAATGTTAGATTTTAACTAATCATACTTACCTGGCTGGGGAGCTACCTTGATCATGAAGGAGGTGCTCCCAGGATGAGGCCTTTCCATTGCACTTCGGATTAGCTGAACCCTGTGATTACCCCAAATGGGGGTAACTCAATGGCGTAATTCCTGGTTGGGGGGACTCCTTTCGCGCGGACTCCTGTTGACACATTGAAAAGTATTTTCCTTTGGGCCCCTTTTATATTTCACATATTTTGCAGTTGAAAGATAAAAATATACAATTTGATGTTATTAATCCAGTAATGGGACATGTAAAATTGATCATTTGGGCCCTTTTGAAAAGATTAATTTCTTGATAAATTTACATGTTTGAAATATTACGAAACAATTTTGCCTAAAATCCCAAGCATATGAGAGAGTTGAGCACATACTCTAGAGAAAATGGGTCTGGAATTTTCTCCAACACATCTCTTAAATAAACATATTCGTTTTTCTTAGTCTTGTGTTAAAGCAAATTAGAGTATCAATGACCAGTCTCCATAATTAAATTAGATTGCCTTAACTGATTGAATTCCTGATGTATCTTTTTTTTTTAATACTGTGTAAGCATTAAATACTTTCTTTTAAATTGAACTAGGATTCAAATCAAATTGCTGAAATTCAGAATAAGTCACAGCGGCTAGTCTTAAAAAGTGAAATGCCCTTGGTCCCCACACTTTTCATCAAGTCAACTGTGTTGGCAAAATATCAAACTAAAAATTCTTCCATTACCGTTAAACTTCTTGGAAGATTTAAATTGGTTTTTTTTTGGTGCAGCAATTGATCAACACTCACTCATATTACAATTTTTTTGGGCCTGATTAATGAATATTTAGGTTATTTTATGCGTATGTAGTTTTAATACAATGTCATCAAAGTTGCCCGTGAATTCCTGTTCATTGAAAATGTTTTCTCATCATACGATTTTTTTGCCCATATGAGCCTGATTGGACGTTGAATTCCTTATTGCTTTTAAACCATGTTAATGAAAACTGAGAAGGATTTACTAGGATTTATTTACATTCTCATCATATGATTTTTTTTATGCCCGTATGAACTTGAGTGAACCTTGAATTCCCTATTGCTTTTAAACCTTGCTAAAAAAAAAAAAAACTGATGAGGATTTACTAGAATTTATTTTTAAATACTTAAGGCGACTCTGGCGATTTTCATAACTCTGGCGATTTTCATAACATAATCTTTCGCCTTTTACTAAAGACCATAGGGAGGGGTACTTGATCAGTCTTAACAAATTTTTGAATTCCGAAAGGTAGACTTAGCTGACCATTGTTGTCAACAGTGGTACAATTGTACCCTTTTGGTACATTTCACCTTACTGATACATTTTAGTGCAATCACAGAAAATTTAGTACATTTTACAAAATACGGTACAATGTCGTAGAATTCAGTATTTTTTACTCATGTTAGGGAAACTAAATGATGGGCGCTTGGTTGCCAACTGGACATATTTTATGTCAAAAGGACATATTCCCTTGTGCCGAGATAGAATGACATAAAATGGCAAATAAGTGACACATTAGTAGAGGAGTACCTTATATTTCTACAGAAGCACTAGGAAATACCATGTTATTCTATAGAAGCTCTACACCTTTTCAAACAGAGTGAGTAGCCCCATGCATATAGGTAATACTTCTATAGAAGCTCTACACCTTTTCAAAGAGAGTCAGAACTCCCTCACACAGTTTGACGTAGACATTTTTCTTTTTTTTTTAGTTGGCAAGGTATAATGTGGTCAAACATGTTTTGAGAGTATGCAGTTTGTTATTAAGAAATTGGACGCTACAATCAGAATTGTTTGATTGACATTTAAAAAGGGGTAATGGGATTTGCGAATTGGAGTGTAGGATTTGCGAATTTGATCCTATTAAGGATTGACTTGAAATAAAAAATTTTAACAAGAAATGGCTGAAAAGTGTATTGGGGGAGATGGGGTGATTGTGTACTGTATAATACACAAGTGATGTTTGGACAGTGTTGTCAATTTAAAATAGTTTAACATTATACTATGCGAAGAAGTTGATCCTAAGAGGGGTGTAGATGACAAGAAAAGAATTTTAATAACGGATAGCTTTACTTCTTCGATGTGTTCCATATAATACATAAGTGGTGGGGTGATGGCAGAAGGATCTCTTAGAGTACTTATAGTGCTGTACGGTGGGCCGAGCTGCTAGCGAAAACCCCGTCTGGATGAGTTGAAATAAAAAATTTTAACAAGAAATGGCTGAAAAGTGTTTCGGGGGAGATGGGTTGATTGTGCACTGTATAATACACAAGTGATGTTTGGACAGTGTTGTCAATTTAAAATAGTTTAACGTTATACTATACGAAGAAGTTGATACTAAAAGGGGTGTAGATGACAAGAAAGGAATTGTAATAACGGATAGCTTTACTTCTTCGATGTGTTCCATATAATACATAAGTGGTGAGGTGTTGGCAGAAGGATCTCTTAGAGTACTTATAGTGCTGTACGGTGGGCCGAGCAACTAGCGAAAACCCCGTCTGGATGAGTTGAAATAAAAAATTTTAACAAGAAATGGCTAAAAAGTGTTTCGGGGGAGATGGGTTGATTGTGCACTGTATAATACACAAGTGATGTTTGGACAGTGTTGTCAATTTAAAATAGTTTAACGTTATACTATACGAAGAAGTTGATACTAAGAGGGGTGTAGATGACAAGAAAAGAATTGTAATAACGGATAGCTTTACTTCTTCAATGTGTTCCGTATAATACACAAGTGGTGGGTGATGGCAGAAGGATAGTGTCTCTTTGGGCTGTTTGAGTCTTTTTGGTCTGTTTGTGTCTCTTTGGGCTGTTTGAGTCTTTTTGGTCTGTGTTTGTCTCTTTGGACTGTTTGTGTCGCTTTGGGCTGTTTGTGTTTCTTTGGGCTATGTGTGTCTCTTTGGGCTGTTTGAGTCATTTTGGTCTGTTTGTGTTTCTTTTGGCTGTTTGTGTCTCTTAGAGCCGTGTGTGTCTCTTTAGGCTATGTCTGTCTCTTTGGGCTGTTTGAATCTTTTTGGTCTTTATGTTTCTGGATGGGCGTTTTTTGTCTCTTTGGGCTGTGTGTGTCTCTTTGGGCTTTGTATGTCTCTTCGGGCTGTTTGAGTCTTTTTGGTCTGTTTGTGTCCCTTTGGGCTGTTTGAGTCTTTTTGGTATGTGTTTGTCTCTTTGGGCTGTTTGTGTCTCTTTGGGCTGTTCGTGTTTCTTTGAGGTGTGTGTGTCTCTTTGGGCTGTGTGTCTCTTTGGGCTGTATGAGTCTTTTTGGTCTGTTTTTGTGTCTCTTTTGGGCTGTTTTTAGTCTTTTTAGTCTGTGTTTGTCTCTTTGGGCTGTTTGTGTCTCTTTGGGCTGTTTGTGTTTCTTTGGGCTGTGTTTCTGTGTTTCGCGCGAGTACGTAGGAAAGAAATCCAAAATGAACTTTGAAAAATCAAGAGAATTTAACTGTGACATGGTAAACCACGACAAAACACTACTGAAATATTCTAACTCTTGCATTTTACGAAAGAAATCCAAAATGAACTTTGAAAAATCAAGAGAATGTATCTGTGACAAGGTAAAGCACAACAAAACACTACTGAAATATTCCAACTCTTGCATTTCACAAAAGAAATTCAAAATGAACATTGAAAAATCAAGAGAATGTAACTGTGACAAAGTAAACCAGGACAAAAACACTACTGAAATATTCCAAATCTTGCACTTCAACGAAAGAAATCCAAAATGAACTTTGAAAAATCGAGAGAATGTAACTGTGACAAGGTAAACCACAACAAAACACTACTGAAATATTCCAACTCTTGCATTTCAATGAAAGAAATTCAAAATGAACTTTGAAAAATCAAGAGAATGTAACTGTGACAAGGTAAACCACAACAAAACACTACTGAAATATTCAAACTCTTGCACTTCAACGAAAGAAATTCAAAATGAACTTTAAAAAATTAAGAGAATGTAACTTTGACAAGGTAAAGCACAACAAAACACTACTGAAATATTCCAACTCTTGCATTTCAATGAAAGAAATTCAAAATGAACTTTGAAAAATTAAGAGAATTTAACTGTGACAAGGTAAACCATGACAAAACACTACTGAAATATTCCAACTCTTGCATTTCAATGAAAAAAATTCAAAATGAACTTTGAAAAATCAAGAAAATGTAACTGTGACAAGGTAAACCACGACAAAACACTACTGAAATAATCCTACTCTTGCATTTCAATGAAAGAAATTCAAAACGAACTTTGAAACATCAAGAGAATGTAACTGTGACATGGTAAACCATGACAAAACACTACTGAAATATTCCAACTCTTGCATTTCAACGAAAGAAATTCAAAATGAACTTTGAAAAATCAAGAGAATGTAACTGTGACATGGTAAACCACGACAAAACACTACTGAAATATTCCAACTCTTGCATTTCACGAAAGAAATTCAAAATGAACTTTGAAAAATCAAGAGAATGTAACTGTGACAAGGTAAACCATAACAAAACACTACTGAAATATTCCAACTCTTGCATTTCAACGAAAAAAATCCAAACAATGAACTTTGAAAAATCAAGAGAATGTAACTGTGACAAGGGTAAACCATGACAAAACACTACTGAAATATTCAAACTCTTACATTTCAAGGAAAGAAATCCAAAATGAACTTTGAAAGATCAAGAGAATGTAACTGTGACAAGGTAAACCACGATAAAACACTACTGAAATATTCCAACTCTTGCATTTCAAGGAAAGAAATCCAAAATGAACTTTGAAAAATCAAGAGAATGTAACTGTGACAAGGTAAACCTCGATAAAACACTATTGAAATATTCCAACTCTTGCATTTCACGAAAGAAATTCAAAATGAATTTTGAAAAATCAAGAGAATCGAACTGTGAGATGGTAAACCACGACAAAACACTACTGAAATATTCCAACTCTTGCATTTCACGAAAGAAATTCAAAATGAACTTTGAAAAATCAAGAGGATGTAACTGTGACAAGGTAAACCAAGACAAAACACTACTGAAATATTCCAACTCTTGCATTTCAATGAAAGAAATCCAAAATGAACTTTGAAAAATCAAGAGAATGTAACTGTGACAAGGTAAACCATAACAAAACATTACTGAAATATTCCAACTCTTGCATTTCAACGAAAGAAATCCAAAAATGAACTTTGAAAAATCAAGAAAAAGTAACTGTGACAAGGTAAACCACGACAAAACACTACTGAAATATTCCAGCTCTTGCATTTCAAGGAAGGAAATCCGAAATGAACTTTGAAAAACCAAGAGAATGTAACTGTGACAAGGTAAACCACGACAAAACACTACTGAAATATTCCAACTCTTGCATTTCAAGGAAAGAAATCCAAAATGAGCTTTGAAAAATCAAGAGAATGTAACTGTGACAAGGTAAACCACGATAAAACACTATTGAAATATTCCAACTCTTGCATTTCACGAAAGAAATTCAAAATGAACTTTGAAAAATCAAGAGAATGTAACTGTGAGATGGTAAACCACGACAAAACACTACTGAAATATTCCAACTCTTGCAATTCACGAAAGAAATTCAAAATGAACTTTGAAAAATCAAGAGGATGTAACTGTAACAAGGTAAACCAAGACAAAACACTACTGAAATATTCCAATTCTTGCATTTCAATGAAAGAAATCCAAAATGAACTTTGAAAAATCAAGAGAATGTGACAGTGACAAGGTAAACCATAACAAAACACTACTGAAATATTCCAACTCTTGCATTTCAACGAAAGAAATCCAAAAATGAACTTTGAAAAATCAAGAAAATGTAACTGTGACAAGGTAAGCCACGACAAAACACTACTGAAATATTCCAACTCTTGCATTTCAAGGAAAGAAATCCAAAATGAGCTTTGAAAAATCAAGAGAATGTAACTGTGACAAGGTAAACCACGATAAAACACTATTGAAATATTCCGACTCTTGCATTTCACGAAAGAAATTCAAAATGAACTTTGAAAAATCAAGAAAATGTAACTGTGACAAGGTAAACCATGACAAAACACTACTGAAATATTCCAACTCTTGCATTTCAAGGAAAAAAAATCCAAAATGAACTTTGAAAAATCAAGAGAATGTGACTATGACAAGGTAAACCACGACAATACACTACTGAAATATTTCAACTCTTGCATTTCAAGGAAAGAAATCCAAAATGAGCTTTGAAAAATCAAGAGAATGTAACTGTGACAAGGTAAACCACGATAAAACACTATTGAAATATTCCAACTCTTGCAGTTCACGAAAGAAAATTCAAAATGAACTTTGAAAAATCAAGAGAATGTTAAAATTCAAAATGAACTTTGAAAAATCAAGAGAATTTAACTGTGACAAGGTGAACCATGACAAAACACTACTGAGATATTCCAACTCTTGCATTTCAAGGAAAAAAAATCCAAAATGAACTTTGAAAAATCAAGAGAATGTAACTGTGACAAGGTAAACCATAACAAAACACTACTGAAATATTCCAACTCTTGCATTTCAACGAAAGAAATCCAAAAATGAACTTTGAAAAGTCAAGAAAATGTAACTGTGACAAGGTAAACCACGACAAAACACTACTGAAATATTCCAACTCTTGCATTTCAAGGAAAGAAATCCAAAATGAGCTTTGAAAAATCAAGAGAATGTAACTGTGACAAGGTAAACCACGATAAAACACTATTGAAATATTCCAACTCTTGCATTTCACGAAAGAAATTCAAAATGAACTTTGAAAAATCAAGAAAATGTAACTGTGACAAGGTAAACCATGACAAAACACTACTGAAATATTCCAACTCTTGCATTTCAAGAAAAAAAAATCCAAAATGAACTTTGAAAAACCAAGAGAATGTAACTATGACAAGGTAAACCACGACAATACACTACTGAAATATTCCAACTCTTTCATTTCAAGGAAAGAAATCCAAAATGAGCTTTGAAAAATCAAGAGAATGTAACTGTGACAAGGTAAACCACGATAAAACACTATTAAAATATTCCAACTCTTGCATTTCACGAAAGAAATTCAAAAATGAACTTTGAAAAATCAAGGAAATGTAACTGTGACAAGGTAAACCACGACAAAACACTACTGAAATATTCCAACTCTTGCATTTCAAGGAAAGAAATCCAAAATGAGCTTTGAAAAATCAAGAGAATGTAACTGTGACAAGGTAAACCACGATAAAACACTATTGAAATATTCCAACTCTTGCATTTCACGAAAGAAATTCAAAATGAACTTTGAAAAATCAAGAAAATGTAACTGTGACAAGGTAAACCATGACAAAACACTACTGAAATATTCCAACTCTTGCATTTCAAGGGAAAAAAAATCCAAAATGAACTTTGAAAAACCAAGAGAATGTAACTATGACAAGGTAAACCACGACAATACACTACTGAAATATTCCAACTCTTTCATTTCAAGGAAAGAAATCCAAAATGACTTTGAAAAATCAAGAGAATGTAACTGTGACAAGGTAAACCACGATAAAACACTATTAAAATATTCCAACTCTTGCATTTCACGAAAGAAATTCAAAATGAACTTTGAAAAATCAAGAGAAGGTAAAAATCCAAAATGAACTTTGAAAAATCAAGAGAATTTAACTGTGACAAGGTAAACCATGACAAAACACTACTGAAATATTCCAACTCTTGCATTTCAAGGAAAAAAATCCAAAATGAACTTTGAAAAATCAAGAGAATGTAACTGTGACATGGTAAACCACGACAATACACTACTGAAATATTCCAACTCTTGCATTTCACGAAAGAAATCCAAAAATGAACTTTTGAAAAATCAAGAGAATGTAACTGTGAAAAGGTAAACCCACGGCCCAAAGAGAGACGCACACATCCAACAGAGATACGCAAAGCCCAAAACGACACAAACAGCCAAATGAGACACACACAGACCAAAAAGATTCAAACCGCCCCAAAGAGACACACAGCCTAAAGAGACACAAACAGCCAAAAGAAACACACACAGACCAAAATGACTCAAAACAGCCCAAAGAGACACACAGAGCCCAAAGAAACACAAACAGCCCAAAGAGACAAAAACAGCCCAAAGAGACAAACACAGACTAAAAAGACTCAAAACAGCCCAAAAGAGACACAAATACCAGAGACACACAAAGCCCAAAACGACACAAACAGCCAAAAGAGACACACACAGACCAAACATATTCAAACTGCCCCAAAGAGACACACAGCCTAAAGAGACACAAACAGCCAAAATAAACACACACAGATCAAAATGACTCAAAACAGCCCAAAGAGACACACATAGCCCAAAGAAACAAAAACAGCCCAAAGAGACAAACACAGACTAAAAAGACTCAAAACAGCCCAAATGAGACACAAAAACAGACCAAAAAGACTCATACAGCCCAAAGAGACACAAACAGACCAAAAAGACTCAAACAGCCCGAAGAGACATACAAAGTCCAAAGAGACACACACAGCCCAAAGAGACAAAAAACGCCCATCCAGTCACATACAGACCAAAAAGACACACACACCTCAAAGAAACACGAACAGCCCAAAGAGACACAAACAGCCCAAAGAGACAAACACAGACCAAAAAGACTCAAACAGCCCAAAGAGACACAAACAGACCAAAAAGACTCAAACAGCCCGAAGAGACATACAAAGTCCAAAGAGACACACACAGCCCAAAGAGACAAAAAACGCCCATCCAGAAACATACAGACCAAAAAGATTCAAACAGCCCAAAGAGACACACACAGACCAAAAAGACTCAAACAGCCCAAAGAGACACACATAGCCCAAAGAAACACAAACAGCCCAAAGAGACACAAACAGTCCAAAGAGACAAACACAGACGCAAAACAGTGAAGCCACCGAGTTTTTAAGACCTGAGGCTTATGACAGTAAAACTGCCGAACTTTCTAAGCTTCCCATGCAAGCTTTGATGCCTAAGCCATCCAGGGCTACGCTCTGCCAGTCATTTGTTCCCCATCATGCTCCTGGCTCATCAATACAAGCAGAGATTCCTGAGCCACCCAGGCGTGTGATAAACCAACCCTCGCTCCCTGTCATGCGTTGCATGGGCCTTCAAAAGCTGTGCAAGGTCCTATTCATCTAACTATGCAGCCTGGACAAGAGCCTGGTGTAACCCTTTTGGCGCAATTTGAAGACGTGAGTAATTTTTTTTCAATCTAATAAAGCTGTTTTTTAGCTATTAGGGAGCCTTTTACTCTTTACTTTTCTCTTTTCACTTTTTTTCTATGTTTCAGGACCAGGTTATAGAAATATCTAACTATTTTGTAAGCCATTTTTCGCTTCTCAGAGATATTAAAAGACATTTTCCCTATTTTTCAACCTGATAATAATGTTTTTCACTAATTTCTAGTTTACTGTTAGAGAGCCTTTCGTCTCGCCATTTTTCAACCTTATATTTCTTGGCTAGTAAAAACATTTTACAAGTCTCTTTAAGCCCTTGAAGGAGTTTTTATTCTTTTTTATCTTTAGTTTTTTCCTTGTTTTAAAGACTTGGAAATAAGACTGTTTTTTCATCTTTTTTAGGCCTTTCTTTTCGCCATTTTTCAACACAGTAAAAGCTTGTCAGAGACACTTAAATGCATTTTTTGCTATTTTCTCTGCCTAGTAAAGGTCTTTTTCGCTAACTTCTAGTTTACTATTAGAGGGTCTTTCATCTCGCCATTTCAAGCTAATAATACTATTTTTCGCAAAAATATTATAGTTGTCCCCTTGTTTTAAAGACTCGGAAATAAGACTGCTTTCAACTTTTTAGCCCTTTGTTTTCACTATTTTTCGCTAAAATATTACAGTTTCAGAATACATCCCTACCCTGCCTAGTTTTAAAAGAAACTGTCTCTCAGATATTAGGTTGTTCTTAGCCATTTTTAAGCGTTGTAAGGAAACTTCTATATGTATAGATTCCCCCCCCCCCCTAGTTTATAAGGGACTTAGAAATAAGGCTTCAGCTTTTCTAGCAACTTCTCGCTAGTTTCTGGTTAAATTAGTGCCTTCCCATAATAATGTTCTTTTCAATTTTACATTTTTTGCTAGAATATTGAAGTTCCAGGTTACATGTTCACCTTAGTTTAATAGATTTACGACATTTATTCACCTTTTCTAGCTTTATCGACTCTTTTATCTGCTAGCTTCTGGGTGGATTATTCGCTTAGAAGATTTCGAGGTTCCTAATAAAGGAAGAAATGGGGACGTTCATTTTTATACCTAATTTTTTTCAGAACGTTTTCGACTGCTTAATTCAGGATCACATTACTAGTCTCCTAGCAGAAGTACCAGAGACCGATGCTTATGAAATACAGGCATGGACCAATGATATGTCTGAAGCCTGGCCAGAACCAAACCCCCCTTCGGCGAGTTTTGCATTTTTTAAAAGGGTATAGCACTAGTTTGGGCAAACCTTTCAATGCTTCATAATACGTACGAAAGTTGCACTATGGAAGGGGCATTCCATTTATATCAGTAGTGAGGACGAATCACACCTTTGCATTCGAATGAGTAGTGGAGGGCCTACAGTTCCAAGAGGGAATGGTACTCCATCATAATGCAATGATACATTTCAATGAGTTGTGGAGCTCTAAGAGGGCATAGTACCCCTTCTCAATGCTACGAATAGTGGGGGTCTGTGATTTTCAAAACAGTTTTCTCTTTTTCAGAGGGCAATAGCTTCCAGTGAGCTAATATGCTCTTGTTATTTTTCTAGGTTCACACGATACCATCTCAAGGGACCTATAACCTCTACGAGGATACAGAGAGTTTTATGAACATGCAAGAGGTCCTGGAGAATAGTGAACGCGAGGGGGGTTTAAGTGCAAGGGTAAGTTTGGCGAGTGTATTTGATTTAGACAGTTTTGTGAGGGATCTCGGCTTCGATATAGACTATGAATGGGTAGAACAGTTACCAGCTAACAAGGTCGAGAGGGTGCGAGAAGCGCCCACCCCTTACAGTGATGTGGATCAAAGTGGTGCTGGCTCGCCACCAGTATTGTCTGATGTGTATTTAGCAGATACCGCTTTGCACAATATTTATATATATATATATATATATATATATATATATATATATATATATATATATATATATATATATATATATATATATATATATATATATATATATATATATATATATATATATATATATATATATATATATATGTATATACATATATATATATATATATATATATATATATATATATATATATATATATATATATATATATATATATATATATATATATATATATAGATATATATATATATATATATATATATATATATATATATATATATATATACATATGTATATATATATATATATATATATAGGGCCGAGTTTTGAGACCCGTTTAATTCCCTGTCATGTGGTACTATTTAAACAGACCCCATAGAAATCACACACCTATACGCCAGCATGTTTTGGGCACTTCTTGAAAAGCATTTACGGGAGGCGGGAGGGAGGGATTCTTTAAAAGCATCCATCAAATTTGAAATTATTTTTTTAATGCAAGTTTGGGTGTTTTACGTGACCATCATATTCAAGAATGCAAACAAGAATGCAGATGCTACACCCAGACATGCATAATTTTGAGGGTGTGTTTTCGGATTGGGTGGGTGAAATTTTTAATATGATGGAGGGCTATAATGAGAATGGGAGTAGGTTATCAGTATTATTTTTAGAAAAATTAGAATCTAATATAACTAAATTTAAAAGGGAATTCGCTTTAAAAGGCTGGAGGAGAAGAAAAACTTTAAAAGTATAATAGTAATTTAAAAGCGACTAGAGGTGTACAACACTTTCGTTTCGACACAGGCTTGGAGTGTTTCAAGTAATCCGTCCTTGTCGCGGGTCATAAGCCCGAGGTAAAGGACGTTAGTAAGACAATGTTGGACGATTGTGCAGGAAATGGGAAACAGGATTCTGATTTTCCAAAAGTAAATTCTAATTGTTGAAACGACAATATCCAGTAACGCTTAAAGGGATTGACATTTTTGAAAAGTCATATGAGAATTTAACATTTGGGGTAACAGTTTTACAGTTTGATGAAAAATTTGAAGATGGGGAACTTAGTGATAAAAAGGGATAGTTTATTCTGTTAGAGCACCGTCCATTGACTCAGTGAAACACTGGGTATGGGTTCTTTACGAACCTCCCAAAGATCCTGAATCAATTGGACGTTTCTTTCCAGTTCCTAATATTAGTCGGGTTTTAAGTTAGGGTTAAAGCGGGATGGGACCTGTTATTACTGCCCAATTTGTTTGTCTAGATTCCGTTAAGAATTGAAATTAAATAATCATTTGAGACAATGCAAGCTTCATGGGTCCCTGTCTGTGGAAACGGTTTCAGGGGACAATGCCACCTTTCGGTTCAAAAGCTTTCAGAATACACTGTTGCAGAGCAGCAAGGTGACATTAGACATTGAGGTGGCTGTCATGGATGTGTCTAATCCGTCAAAATTGAATCATGTGAAAAAACATGAAGCTATTTCGATATCTTTTGCGAACGCACGACAGATTCAAGTAATACCGTGCAATTGGTAGATTTTTGTGAGACTTTGGGTGGAAAAGACTGTGTTGGCACAGCTATGGTTGTCTCATTATACAGCAAATGATGCAATTTCACGGCTGCGTCATACACACTATCCAATGAATCTATCACTAGAGGACGAGTTGGCAATTAAAAATCAAGACATTTGTTGGGTTTTTTAAAAAAAATTTAATGAGGGGGATGCGAAAACTTTTGGGGGGTTGCGCATAAATAGTGTAATTTAAATGTTAGGCAACAATACTTTTTACCGGTTTACATGCACAATTCCAACTATGATTTGAAATTCATATTACCAGCGTTGGCAAGATTGCAGAAAGGTGAAGTTGTAGATGGCACATGGGTAGATGGTTCTTTTTCATATAACATCATACCGTAATCACCTGAAAAGTTGCTAGCCTTAGAATTTAAAAGGCAAACAATTAATAATGGCACAGCTATGGTTGTCTCATTATACAGCAAATGATGCAATTTCACGGCTGCGTCATACACACTATCCAATGAATCTATCACTAGAGGACGAGTTGTCAATTAAAAATCAAGACATTTGTTGGGTTTTTAAAAAAAAATTTAATGAGGGGGATGCGAAAACCCAGGACCAAGATCATTTATACCAAGAGATTTCATCTAGGGGAAGTAACTTTTGGGGGGTTGCGCATAAATAGTGTAATTTAAATGTTAGGCAACAATACTTTTTACCGGTTTGCATGCACAATTCCAACTATGATTTGAAATTCATATTACCAGCGTTGGCAAGATTGCAGAAAGGTGAAGTTGTAGATGGCACATGGATAGATGGTTCTTTTTCATATAACATCATACCATAATCACCTGAAAAGTTGCTAGTCTTAGAATTTAAAAGGCAAATATTAATAATGGTAATACTTTTTGGAATAAAATCCTTTTCTTTGATTCTTTCAGTTTCTTCCCTAAATCCCTAAGCCAACTCATTCAAGTACAAAAAAGTGACGATTTTAATAGTTTCCCCCTCCTTAAACAGCATTTTCCAGATGAAGAACTGTATGATTTATTAACGTGTAAGGGCATATAGCCGTACGAGTACTGCAGCTCCGCCTCAAAGCTAAGTGAGGAAAAATTACCGCCCATCGCAGAGTTTTATGATTCACTTCGCGATCGTCAATGCGCCACTGCCGATTAAGAATTTGACAAGAGGGTTTGGACAAAGGGAGGGTGTAAAAATGTGTGAGATTATTTAAAATGTATCTGGCAAGTGATGTATTTATGTTGTTTGATATTGTTTGTAAAAACACTGATAAAATTCATGAAGAATTTGGGTTGGATTTAGGGCATTATTTTTCCACTCCTCATTTGGTGACGGATATGATTCTTAAAATCAGTGGAGCAGAAATAGGTGTGATCGCCGACGTGGATTAGCACCTGTTTGTAGAAAGATCCCTGCAGGGAGGGTAGGTTTTTCACAGGGATCGTATCTTTGAAACCGACCCGACTGGACAACGCTCCGGTGAAAAGTCGGATGCCGTTTACTTGGATATGAATTCCCTTTATCCGTCGACAATGTCTCACTTTTATTTGTCGTGTGGGAATTACCAATAGCTTGACAATATTTCTGCTCCAGATTTCCCCAGTATTCACACTGTTAAGGAAAATGGACCATAAGGGTGGTTTTTCGAAATTGATAGTAAAATTCCTCTGGAGCTTCATGACTCGGTAAAAGACTTTGTTTTCCCCTGTATTAATAGACCGGTGCATAGGGACTCGCTGAGTCCCAACAATTTATCATTAGTGGAGAATAAAGGCATTCATTGGACACCTTTAAAAAAAGCTTATTGCCGACCTGGAGCCGAAACGGAATTGTGTTGTACACCACGTTCTTTTGCGGTGGATGCTAGCCAACGGTTTCAATGTCAAAGGGATTCATGGAGCCCTCCAATTTGACCAAAAACCTTATATGAAGACGTTTGTTGACACTTTTGTCAACAAACGGTCTCACGCAAAAAGAAAGGTCGAAAAGGAAATCTTTAAACTCATATTAAATACGGTCTTTGGTAATATGTGTCAGAGTTTGCGAAACAGGAGTCGTTGTGACGTTGTGACCAACGTGACAGAATGTGCCCGAATCATTGTGGATCCAAACTTAACATCATTCACGATCATACACTTCAATATGGTCCTGTCACATAGGAAAGAAGAAATGTAGTTTTAAATAAAAACATTGCCGCTGGCAGTGCCATTTTGGAAATTTCAAAGAAACTCATGTTGGAGTTTTATTACAATGTATGTAAGTGGCAGTGGCCAAGGGAGGGACAATTTCAAGTTTATTATGGGGATACTGATTCTTTATTGTTAAAAGCTAAAACAAATAATTTATTAGACGATTTGGAAAATGGAGAGTATATTAGCTCTCAGATGGACTACACAAACTGGGATGAGTCCCGCTATCCGGAGCTAGTGAAACGCCAGGCCCCACATCAATTATTAAAAATAAAATCAGAAACGGGAAGTGACTTGGTATCGCATGGTGTATTTCCCGGTCCGAAGGTGTACTGCGTGGAAACGCACAATGAGACTACCAAAAAGTCTACAAAGGGGTGCCTGCATACTATTTAAAGGAAAATTTCAACATGAGTGCTTATAGAAACTATATAGAGCAAAATTTAGTTCCAAGAGTTAGTGTCATGGCCATTAGCTCTTTAAAATACAAAAACCATACATTTCGAATCGAAAAAAATTACATGTCAATCATATCAGACAAAGTCTATGTACTCGAGGTTGGTGTGACAGTACTACCGCATGGCCACTATCTTACCTCAGATCGAGTTGAATGTGTAAATTATAGGAAGCAACTCGGTCTGGAGAAATCTCTGTAATTGTGGGAGGGGGAGGGGAGGGCCGTCTGCTGGGGGGAGGACCGTTTTTTTCCTTCAACCGCTTAACACTGCCTTTTTTATATCTAGTCATTTTCCCGTCACAAGCTCGGCACTGCACTTTTTTATCTAGTCATTTAAATTTATTAAATTTCGTTGCGCAAAGTGGTAATTTTCAAGTGTTTATTTTATGTTTTATTTTTAAGCTTTTATTTTATCTTGCCACTGCCAACGCATGTGCCGGCTTGGTCACTGGCCGCTTCAGGTGCCGGCTCAGCTGCTGGCTGCCACGGGTGCCGGCCTGCCCACTTACTTTCGTTGGTCGCCCCGATCGTGATATTTTTTAAAGTTGTAAATATATTTTAATGTTGTATATATTTATAGGAATTACAGAAACCATTTATTGAATTTCCTATTGAATATATATTCAACAGATTGAGGTTAGGTTATGTTAGTTGCATTTTGGCATTTAAAGAGTATGTATAAATTTAAAACACCCTTTAGATCATTTCTTTGTGGACCCTCCATGTCCGGATAAACGACACTTTTAACAAAAATCATTCAAAACTGTGATAAAATGTTTTTAGAAAATCCGAAAAATATCTGTTATTGCTATAGTATATGGCAAGAATCCTATGATAAAATAAAGAAGATTGATCCAAGCATAAGATTTATATAAGGACATGACGTGTTTTCTAGTATTACACCAAACTCGTGGTTGATTATTGACGATTTATCTGAATCTATTGAAGAGTGGTTGCGGGAAATGCTACAATTGTTTACTATCCGGTCCCATCACGAAACAATTTCTGTAGCCATTGTTCTCCGTTATATTTTTCATCAGAGTAAATGCATGAGAACATTTCCGTTGAATTGTACCTACTATATCATCTATTGAGTTGTTCGCGATTCAAGTTCTCTTATTTCTCTAAACCAACAAATTTATCCTGTTGAGCCTAAATTTTTACTTTCCGCATACAATCAAGCAACTAATAAACCTTATGGTTACATATTATTAAACCTGAATCAAAACACGCCCGAAGAGTTGCTTGTAGTCACTGATATTTTTGATACTGAAATTACTGTATATCTACCCGCGAATGGCTAAAAAGGTCATCAGTCTTAATCATGACATTGAAGAATCTACACGAACATAGGCATTTATTTTTCTTGCCAGCCAATTCAAAACCACGACTTAGAAAAGCAATTGTCAAGCATGGTGTTGACAAGGAATTTATTAATCTTTTGTCGAAACTTTGTTTAAATTTAACAGCGGGTAATTTTCAGCTGTCATATCGTGTTAAGCAACAGACAAGGCAATCGATCACTTGTACGTGCTGTAGCTTGCAAAAAGAAAAAAAATTGTAAAAGAAAACGTCTTGTTCAAGCAGGTGATATTTTCTTTTCAGTGTTACTACCGATAATAACCGGAATTGTAAACACTATTTTCTAGAAATGGCTAAACCCTATAAATTGACGCCAATTCAACTTGCTCTTTCACCCAAAGAGCACTTTGAAGATAATCTTGATAAATAATTAACTTTGAAGCAGTTGCTGGCGCTAAAAAATTTATTTTGCATCAAAATGACTTTCGTCGTGTCAACAAACATAAACCTTATTGTGAAAAACCGCTTAAAGTCAATGTCATTGATCAAACTTCTAAAAATAGTGAGACATCGAAAAAGGAAGAGTTATTAACAAGTGTTGTAGACTTGTTTCTTCAATCCTATCGTGAACAAATTAAAAGACTCTTGACGTATCTCACTGAAAATGAACAAATTGGTAAGAAAAAGAATGAAGCTATAATCCAGGGCAAGTCTTACAATTTGATTGACTTATTATCCAATCTAATTGCGAATCGTAAAAGAGTCGAATCCTATAACGAGCATTTATATAATTTTTTAAAGTCGTCAAATTTTCCTGAAAGTCTTATCGGCAATAAGCAAATTCTAAAGAAACTAAGAGAACATAGTCCATTAAAGATAGAAGACGATTTTTAATCTTTCTTGGAAAGCGCACCTAGTGGTGATTTGACACCGGTAACTAGACAAAAGCGAAGACGTTTTTATTCACCCGGTAGTATACAAAAGAGTAGTGGGCGGTTATGATCAAAATGGATCAAATTTTGAAAAGATGTTTATGAAAATATTGGAGAACCAGGAAGTTTAATTTCTCCAACTACACTTTGTAAAGTCACTGGTATTGACACTAAAAGTGTACGAGAGTATTTGCAAAAGGAATCCGGTTATACTCTTCATCAAAATTATAGGGTTTATGGCAATCACTATCGAAAAACTAAAGCCTTTTACCCCCGACATATATTACAAGCAGATTTTTTGACTCTAGACGCGATTCAAAGACGTCCTAATAAACCATACAAGTATATTTTACTTGCAATAAGTGTGTTTAGTCGGTATGCACATGCAGTTTCATTGCGATCAAAGACTGGTAATGAAGTTGCTAAAGCTCTTGAATCCATCTTTGGACAAGATTTATATAAACAAAAAATTCAAACAGACCGTGGAATTGAATTTTCTAATCCCCATGTAAACAAAATGTTATTGAAATATTAAACAATACTCTATCATTGTCATAGTCCTATAAAGGTCGCATTGGCAGAATGTTTAATACGAACTATTCGACTTTTAATTACAAGATATTGTACATTGAAAAATACAGCTGCTTTTATTCATGATTTAGATAAAATGATGCAAATATACAATCGGCGTCGTCATCGATCCTTGTTCAATACTAGCCCTCGGGAAGTTCATTATAGTCAGAGTATACATTTCCTTAAACAATAGTCTAATGAAAACGCAGGAAAGAAAATTTCAATGTTGGTGATACTTCTTGAATCAATCGTACAAGAAATATTTTTGAAAAGGGAAATTACTTGTGGTCTACTAAACTTTTTAAAGTGTCAAAAATCCTATATACTAAACCTATAACATATCAGCTTCGTGATATGAAATATGAAGAGATTCTTGGCGGATTTTATGATTATGAATTACAAAAATTTAAAAACACTGAAATGTAACAAAGTGAAATGGTATTAAAGACTCGTACACGCCAGGCCAAGAAACAGTTGCTTGTTCGCTGGCTAGGATACGACTCTGATTTGGATTTGTGGATACCTGGTGAAGACATTCATAATGTCTGAAGGTTTTTATGCGACATTCATGTCCCATGTATCTGATCCTCTATATGACGATTTGAAATAAAACGAGCGATTTTTGGACAAAACTTTCCCCTGCCATTAAATTTGAGGGAAGGTATGAAGTGGCTCTTGTAGATTGTATTCTTAACAATACATATGATATCTTAGGAAAGTATCGTACATATGACATAAAAATACGACATTTTGAATTCGGTGATGAAGGTGCAATGGCAACTTTTGACTCTAATGATTACCCTATTGCTACCATACTCTACAGAGAATACAATAATATGCATGAGCTGTGTCGTGCTATCAACGAAAAATTTCCGCTCGCAAAAATGATGTCTTTTAACTCAATCATTCTATGGAACAAAGTAGAATTTATATTACCAATCCATTTGAGAATTAAAGAATTTTCCTCAATGAGAATTTATGTGAGGTTCTCGGTTTTAACAATCATATCATTAAGACAGAAAATTTCAGTGGCGATGACTATGTTATCTATGGAGACTCTGCACCGCCTTCTCTTCGGGCAGTTGTATATTTCTTTATGCATCTGTTATCGAGAGATCAAGAGTTGTTAATACCAACGTCCCCCTTTTACGTATTCTTGAACGAAAAAACTCTAATGACCATATTCATCACTACAATATAAAACATCTTCAATACATTCCAGTCAATACTTCATATTTGGAGCTCTGTCAGTAAACATTAAGAAGCGAGTTGGGTGATCCTCTCGCAATAACAAATATTTGGCCGTGATTACATGTCTTTTT
Organism: Artemia sinica; assembly: GCA_027921565.1. Lineage (NCBI taxonomy): Eukaryota > Metazoa > Arthropoda > Branchiopoda > Anostraca > Artemiidae > Artemia > Artemia sinica. The sequence continues at coordinate 95,000,722 of CM051256.1, read as the reverse complement.
CGACCATTCAGTGAAATGGCTAATAGAACTCAGTTTGTATGTCCTGATATTGATTGCTATGTTGCTACTCTTGGACCACGCCAGTTGGGACATGGAATGGACAATTATAGGGGTCGTTCTTCAAGGTCCGGGTACGGTCTCGGCAGTTGGTTTGCTAAGCTTTTTCGCTCTGCACTACCCTTGGCTAGAAAATATATTGCACCGGTTGCAGCCGATTTTGCGTCCTCTGCATGACATGATTGGGGCTCTGGGAAAGATATTCAAGAAAGTGTTTCGCAAAATCTCAGGTCTAGTGCGCAATCCCTTGGTGAGCATTTGAAACAACGGGCAAAGATTTAAAAAGGAGGAGAAACACCTCATCACTCATCAGTCTCAAGTCAACCCTGAAGCGCAAAGCATCAAAGAAAATAAAAAGATCCAAAAGGGATTTCTTTTCCTAAGATGGCATATCTACCACATAAAGATTCTCACCCTTCAGTCACCTCGTCTCTAAATCTTTTCAATGCTGAAAATGTGGATGTCAGTGTAAAATACGGACACTATGAACAATTTTACCCGCAATAACCGCTCTCTGAAAATGTCTATTTTCAAATTTATTCTAATGAAGACTACTTTATCGATTTGAATTCAACATTTATAGATTTAAATGTAACTGTTTAAAAATCGAACAATGAAAGACCAAGTGCCGACGAGAGATTATCTTACGAAAATTGTGTACTACATAATTTATTTCGAAAAAAAGGGTCTATATAAACGGAACATTGGTGAGCATGAGGAAAAATCTTTCAAATTATGCAAGCTATATACAATTCATGTTGATGACACCAATTTCCTATAAGCAGTTGAGAGGTATGACTATTGGATATGAATATAAAACAAATACTGATACTACCAATATTCTTAGAGAGGCAACAACTAAAGATGTACATTTAGTTGGGAAACTAAATCATGATATATTTAATATACCTCAATTGTTGCCTCCTAATGTAAAGATTGATATAAAACTACAACTTGCGCCGTCCAGTTATATTATACGAAAAGTACTGGACGCTGCACCTGATGTAACAGTTTCTTTCACATCGGCAATACTTTATGCACGAAAACAGCAACTTATGAGTTCTGTAGCTTTGGCAATTGAAAAATTAAGAGCCACTAGAAATAATATCAAATTGCTCGTGCCTCATACAATCACGAATCAGCGTTATATTGCTACAGGTACCCATACCTATACCGATTCATCATTTATCAATGGCGAAAGTCTTTCAAAATTGGCATTTGATTTTGTAAAAAGTGCTAGCGCTGTTGGATCATGGACAAATTCCCCGTATAAATTAGAATTATTAGGGCTTTCATCGCTTGTATGTTAAGTAAATGGAATCCCGATCTACAATCTATCCTTTGATAAATCCTACAGGACACTCTCTGAATTGACAATGCAATCCCTAGATCGAGATTCTCAATTGTTCGAAAATGGTATAAATGAAGAAATGTTTGCGAAAACACATGGCAATATTGTATTATATTTGTCTGGTTCTCAAGATATGACTATTGTCCGGACGGGAAATGTACGGATAGAGTGCACCTTTGCCAAACCATTGGAGGAAAGCATTGCATTAATCTCGCTAAATCAATTTGAAACCTATTGGGAAATTAGTCCTATTCCTATTGTTTTATTAGACTTGGGGCCATAAACACGGAACAAATAATTGATGTATTTAGCATGGACCCCTACATGTCGAAATATAAATCTCATTGCATGCCTTCAGATTTCTTGGAGCATATTCAACATGTTGACAACACCCTAGTCATTGTTAATAGCAGTCCATCCAGTGTGAAGACGGGGCATTGGTTATGCATCTTTCAAACAAGAAGCAATATAGAATTTTTTTATCCTCTTGGCTGGCCGTATACATTCTACACACCTCATATTAAAAATTGTCTTGAGCAGAGCGGAAAATCTATTATTCAAAATCTGAATCGGGTACAAGATTTATCAACGAAAAGCTGTGGCTTTCATGCCTTACTATATTGCTATGTTGCTACTCTTGGACCACGCCAGTTGGGACATGGAATGGACAATAATAGGGGTCGTTCTTCAATGTCCGGGTGCTGTCTCGGCAGTTGGTTTGCTAAGCTTTTTCGCTCTGCACTACCCTTGGCTAGAAAATATATTGCACCGGTTGCAGCCGATTTTGCGTCCTCTGCATAACATGATTGGGGCTCTGGGAAAGATATTCTAGAAAGTGTTTCGCAAAATCTCAGGTCTAGTGCGCAATCCCTCGGTGAGCGCTTGAAACAACGGGAAAAGATTTAAAAAGGAGGAGAAACACCTCATCACTCATCAGTCTTAAGTCAACCCTAAAGCGCAAAGCATCAAAGAAAATAAAAAGATCCAAAAAGGATTTCTTTTCCTCAGATGGCATATCTACCACATAAAGATTCTCACCCTTCAGTCACCTCGTCTCTAAATCTTTTCAATGCTGAAAATGTGGATGTCAGTGTAAAATACGGACACTATTAACAATTTTACCCGCAATAACCGCTCTCTGAAAATGTCTATTTTCAAATTTATTCTAATGAAGACTACTTTATCGATTTGAATTCAACATTTATAGATTTAAATGTTATTATTTAAAAATCGAACAATGAAAAACCAAGTGCCGACGAGAGATTATCTTACAAAAATTGTGTTACTACATAATTTATTTCGAAAAAAAGTGTCTATATAAACGGAACATTGGTGAGCATGAGGAATAATCTTTCAAATTATGCAAGTTATATACAATTCATGTTGATGACACCAATTTCCTATAAGCAGTTGAGAGGCATGACTATTGGATATGAATATAAAACAAATACTGATACCACCAATATTCTTAGAGAGGCAACAACTAAAGATGTACATTTAGTTGGGAAACTAAATCATGATATATTTAATATACCTCAATTGTTGCCTCCTAATGTAAAGATTGATATAAAACTACAACTTGCGCCGTCCAGTTATATAATACGAAAAGTACTGGACGCTGCACCTGATGTAACAGTTTCTTTCACATCGGCAATACTTTATGCGCGAAAACAGCAACTTATGAGTTCTGTAGCTTTGGCAATTGAAAAATTAAGAGCCACTAGAAATAATATCAAATTGCTCGTGCCTCATACAATCACGAATCAGCGTTATATTGCTACAGGTACCCATACCTATACCGATTTATCATTTATCAATGGCGAAAGTCCTTCAAAATTGGCATTGGATTTTGTAAAAAGTACTAGCGCTGTTGGATCATGGACAAATTCCCCGTATAAATTAGAATTATTTGGGCTTTCATCGCTTGTATGTAAAGTAAATGGAATCCCGATCTACAATTTATCCTTTGATAAGTCCTACAGGACACTCTCTGAATTGACAATGCAATCCCTAGATCGAGATTCTCAGTTGTTCGAAAATGGTATAAATAAAGAAATGTTTGCGAAAACACATGGCAATATTGTATTAGATTTGTCTGGTTCTCAAGATATGACTATTGTCCGGACGGGAAATGTACGGATAGAGTGTACCTTTGCCAAACCATTGGAGGAAAGCATTGCATGAATCTCGCTAAATCAATTTGAAACCTATTGGGAAATTAGTCCTATTCCTATTGTTTTATTAGACTTGGGGCCATAAACACACAACAAATAATTGATGTATTTAACATTGACCCCTACATGTCGAAATATAAATCTCATTGCATGCCTTCAGATTTCCTGGAGCATATTCAACATGTTGACAATACCCTAGTCATTGTTAATAGCAGTGCATCCAGTGTGAATACGGGGCATTGGTTATGCATCTGTCAAACGAGAAGCAATATAGATTTTTTTTTTTCCGCTTGGCTTGCCGTATACATTCTACACACCTCATATTAAAAATTGTCTTGAGCAGAGCGGAAAGTTTATTATTCAAAATCGGAATCGAGTACAAGATTTATCAGCGAAAAGCTGTGGCTTTCATGCCCTACTATATTTTATGACATATTTACATGTAATTTATTAAGATTTGTGGTGACAATCCTCGATTGAACAACTTTCTAGTTGAAAATACTCTTTCATACCTCTATAATATAAATTTCGGTGCCCTAAAAGTGAAAGGCTTTAAAAATGTATGTAAATTGGTTTGTTAATAAAATTTTGTACAAAACACTGTGTCCTTTAGATTTCTTCTTCTACGTGTAGGTAATCATCCGAAACGATAAGTGCAGGTAGCTCGTCTAGATTCAACTTGTATTCGTCCTGACGCGCAAAGTCAGGGTCACATTTTCCTCAATATAGGGTAACTTTATTTTTTTTTAATCTCTTTGTAAAGTCAATAATACTACTCTGATTCATATGATAAAATCACGTGTTTCAATTTGTTTATTTGAATCGATGTAACATACAAAATTCTCATATGAAGAATCCCTTTCTCTAAAAGCCAAATAAAAGTCTGTAGGTTTATAATCATAATAGCCAGCATCGTCACAGCGATGTCGTAAAAACCAGACCCTCTTATTATTCCAGCAATTGAAGTGTAGACCAGGTTCTTCTTCCCATAATAATTTAAAGCCACGACGATACAAGTCTATTAAAAATAAACTGAACTCACGTTTAGGGTTTTTCGCAATCAGGCCAGAATGAGTATTTTCCCATTGATCGCATTTATCATAGTGACAATTGGAGCATAACAATCCTCTATTATGAGAGTCACAAATCTCTTCAAGACAAGAGTTACAGTCTTTATTTGCACAGCATATCCTCTATGCAATTTACACGGATTGCATAATTTACACTTTTCATTTTACTCATCAGCAAAAGTACAATTCTCGCAGGATGACCAGCTGCCCAAAGTACACAAGCATAATGGGCGTGTGTAAAACATTTTTTGATATTGACTGGTCCACTTCCAAAAGCAAACTGACTCTCAAACAACATATCCTAGGAGCGTTACAAAATGGCGGTGTATGTAGTGGTTAAGAGCAAAACCACAATATCATTTTGTTTTGTCTCGATTAAAATATCTATAAATTGAGTAAAAGCCTGGGGGCCACCACGACAAGGTTTCATACAATAGTCCAAAGAAGGGGAATTGGTTCCCATTGTATCGTTAAGCATTTCTCCAGAAAATATCTTTCTTTGAAGAGATAATTCCAGAAAGTCATCATCTAAAACTAACCACTTTTCCAATTTTACTTGATTAGGTATGATTTTCTGTTTCTGAAATCATCACTCTCACTGCCAAAACCAGACTCTATAAATTGTTCTTTTCAATATATTTTGCCAGTGCATTTAATCCATCTTGTAGTCTCTGTAGTTTCGCTATATTCACCTTAGCAGCGATACACAATTGTTCTTCCGACTTGAATTTGCTTAATGTCATAACAAATCCATTATACATCTTATCCCATTCTAGGGTTAGTCGGGAACCCCCTGTAATTTCTACCATCACCTTAGGCACTCTAGGTCTCGTTTCATCAACACTTTTAATATTCAATAGTGTATAAGCATCCATGTTGACTGTCCCACTTCCAGAAAAAAATCGATCCTTGATCAACGGTTTCAACCACCTTGGAGGGTGTGTGTGTCTAGACATGATTTTTCCTAGCAATAGGGAAAAGGGGGTGTGTCACGTGACCTTTGAACTCTTGCCTAGGACGGGAATGTTGCCTAAAAACAGGGCATGTGCTTGAAATCTTACCTGCTATCCGCTAGAAACAGGGATGCAGTGACGCAGAGGGCATGCACTTGAATTCTATGGGAAAAGGGATGGCATGCGCTTGAAACCGGGGAGGGCATGCGCTTGAAAGCAGTGAGGCCCCAGGGAAGAGGGCGTGTCACCTAGCCTTGCCAAGGACGGAAATGTTGACAGGTGTGATGTCACAGGGCTGCGGTAAAAATCCAATGCTATTTTCTCTATGGATGCCGTGACGTCAGAGGGCTCCGGTACAATCTTGCCTAGAAACAGGGCTGCGCTTGAATCCTATGGGAAAAGGGATAGGGCTCCGTTTGAAGTGCCTACGCCCCCCCCCCCCTCTCCTATAGTAAAAATCGATGCTTGATGGCACGCGTGCGGCGGTAGTCGCACGCGGATTTTTTTTAGCATTTAGTAATAAACGATGTGATTTAGTAAATTTTTCCTCTCAGATTTAGTAAATTTTTCCAGGCCAGGGTGGCAACCCTGCCAGGCTTGATGGAAGGTAAATCTGAAAGCAGGCTGCAGCTAATTATTAAGAATAAACAACTTTCTTATAGTCGAGAATTTCTTTTCCAACTAATTTTCATATTGGTTGTTTAAGAATTTTAATTATTCTTTCCATTTTTAATTGGTGTAGCATAATCGTTGGCTCTTCAGTTCAGTAAAGGTTTCGAACAAGCTCTAGCTCTTTGTAATTGTAATGAACATATGGTTTGCCAAGTCTTAATCTTTTGTGTTATTTGTAGCACATTTCACTCCAGTGATTTATTTCTTTTGCCAATTTCTACCTAGAATAATTTTTTAAACATTATCGAATATATCATAAGCAGCGCAATATCAACGCCTACGTAAACAGCAATGTGGTTTCAATGTATTTTCTTTATCTTACGGGCCCATTCGTATTGAAAGAGTTGTCATAAAAAACTTCGGGGGATTCTCATTCAATGAGAAATTGAAAATTCTACCTCCCGTTTTGAGAATTAAAAGTGAAAAGACCGGAACCCATGGCCCTCTTATACACCTTCTAGGAGATCTCTACTCTTCTTCAAATTTGTTTAGAACGGTCGAAAGGTCCAACAATTGTGCTTTTGGGGATAAAAAGAACCCCAAACCCCCTGGAATAAAGACTTCAAGTTATTAAGTGTGCCCATTGTTTACATGTAGGACTTGATACTGGGAAAGGGGTCGTATTTGAACGTGGGTGCCAAAAAGGAAACGGGGATTAAATATGAAAATTTCTAGGAATGTTGAGGAGGTTCTTAAACATAGTCAAAACACGCTATTTGCATACAGGTTATCAAGCTTTCAACATTCAATTCAAAAGGCAACTCTAAGCCGTTCTAAGCATTCTAAGCCATATATACTGCGTAAAGTGTAAGCCTTTATTGATCACGTGTTAGTCCATAACATTTTTTATTTTTTTTAAGGCAGACATGAATGGCAAAAATTCTTCAAATTTCATTCAACTTCTTTTTTCACCCTAAAAAAAATGGCAACTCACACTGTAAAAACATAAATTCAAAAAAGAAATTAACTATACAATCAGTAGTCAATAAGTATTTTTAAATGTATAGATTTACAAAACATTAAAGACATAAAATCAAAATCTTATTACCGAACTGACAAGTTTCATCATACACAAAGATGTTATCTTTCATACAGGCAATGGAACCTTTATGGGAATTGACTTTTTAAAACAAGCAATTTTTTTCAACTTGAAGCAAGTAGAAGTATCAACACTTAAAACAAACAAAAATTTTTATGCATATGAAGGGGGCAGTCCTCTCCTCGACACCTCGCTCTTCACACTAGAATTTTTGTGTAGTTTAAAAAATATTCTTACTGTTCTAATTCAACGACCCTTTTGTTTCAGGAGTCCTTATTAAAGAATTGGGACAAAATTCAAACCTAAGCGTAAAGAGCAAGGCGTTGAGGAGGAGGCAAGCCTCTTAATATACTTAATAATTTCTGTTATTTTTATGTTATAATGTTGCCTCTTACTTTCAGTTGAACGTAAATTTTCAATTGAAAATTTAAAATTTAAATCTAATTTTTAATGGTTTTTAGATAATGCCAAGAAATCCGACCTCACCTCCAAAGAAAAACCACCCCTCCCCAAGGTAAGATCCTCTAGACAATTCAATCCCGATGAAATTGACCCCTAATAATTATCCTTAACATCTCCACACGTAAAATTGAGTCAGCAAAGAGAGAAGTAAGACAAATAAAAAGGAATTCTAGCAAATTCCCTTTGTGTAAAATTTTCCCTGGAAAGTTCGCCCTTCGAAAAATTCCCTCCCCATAGAAAATTTTCCCCGTGGAAAATCTCACCAGCAGATAATTCACTATACGTTTTTGATCCGTTTTTGTTCCAAAGCATTTAAAAAGATTGAAAAATTGACCTAAAAACTTATCTAATTACACTTAAACGGACCATGCGCGCGTCGCGGCACAAGCCGCCACACGCCTAAAAATTTTCTTGACTTAGCACTGACAATGAATGTTCATTAAATAGAACAAACAAGGTTTTGTGTATTGAATGTAAAGTTTGCCAAATATTAATCTTTCATGTTATTTGTCACATTTTTAGCTTAGTTCCCTCGTGTGACAGGGAAAAAAGTTACCCACATCTACCTAGAATCACTTCTTTTTGTGATAGTTACAGAATATATTATAAGCAGCGCAATAGCAACGCCTAAGTAGACAGCAAAATGGATTCAATGTACTTTTTTTTTCTCTCTCAAGCCACATTGCATGGAAGGAGTTTTCATACAAACGTCAAATTGGTCTCATTAACTTGGAAATTGAAAATTCTACCCCCAGCTTAAGAATCAAAAGTGACTAGAGTGGAACCCGTGGCCCTCTCACACCCTTTCTTACTGCTTTTTCCTCAAATGCATCTGATCAAAATTTTGAAGTTTAAAATTCGTTTAAAATAGTCAAAAGATCCAACGGTTTTGCCACTGGGGATGAAAAGACCCCCAACATCCCTAGGGTAAAGATTTTCAGCTATGAAAATTGCCCATTGTTTACACATAGGGGTTGTTCTTGGGAGAGGAGTCATGTTTGAACCTGGATCTCAAAAAAGGAAGTTAAAATGAAAACTTTAGGGAACGTTGAGGGGGCTATTGAACATAGACAAAACACACTACTTGCATACGGGCTTCCACAAGACTGTACCAGCGATATCTCAGGAACGGCTTGGGTTATCAAGTTGGTTAAGTTAGGGTTTTTAAGATCTACGAAAACACTATTTTCTGTCTCAAATGTGGATCTTTACTTAAATAAATAAGAAACATCAGACACTTGGTCTGAAGAGCAGCCAAAAACGTAAAAGCGACTTTTCAATTGTGCTTTACAATTTTGATCCCTTTAAAAAAAACTTAAAACTTTCGACAAAAGCATTAGAGAGAAGTAAGCAAAATAAAAACCGGGCTACTGGCAGGAGGATTTCAACTTCCTGCGGCCCTTGGCACTTGAGTCAGTTTGGAGTATCTTAATATATCTTCTTCTGTACAAGCCCCAATTCTAGGCTTGTACCTATTAATGTGAATATCATTGTAAGGAATTCTTAGAGAATTAAAACTAAAGTAAAACTAAAAAATTTTAGTTTTACAAGAATAAGAAAATTTGCGAGAATGTCAGGCTATGAAACTGTGACTCAGTGAAAATAAAGCCATAAATTTAGTGCATGCGGGAACCGCTAAGCAAAAAAAAAATTAACTTAAAATCTACGAAAATTTGCGTATTATCCGGGAACATATTGCGTATTATTGCGTATTATGCGGGAACATACATTAATTTTTTAACTGTGTCAAAATCAATCAACAGAATAACACACGATAAATATTTCATTTGGGCTATATATTTGCACATTATGAAAGTGAGTAAAGCATAGTAGAATTTCAATCAAAATTTTTTAACTAAATTTTGCATATTAGGAGGGGGCGTAAAGTATAGTGGAATTGCAACCAAATTCTATCAAATACAGTTACTCTACAAATCATGAAGTAAGGATTTTGTTTTATGTGTTTTCTTGTCAACTGCCCCAATTCTAGACTTTTACCTATTAATTTTAATATCTATGTAAGAAATTTTTGCAATTTAATTTATCTACAAAAACTTAGACCTACAAGAATAAGAAAATTTGCGCAGTTGTAGGAACTAAGACTAAGTCACTAAGGCTAGGAATAAGTGAAGATGAAAAGGACGTTGGGTAATGAAAAGATTGATCAGGTGGGCAGCTTCACTTACCTTGGTAGTATTATTAGTAAAGACGGTGGGAGCAGTGAAGATGTTATAAGTAGAATAGCCAAGGCTCAGGGTGTTTTTTCACAGTTTAAAAAGTTTAAAAGAATAGGAAGATAAGTCTGCAAAACCAAGATTAGAATATTAGAAGCTACAGTGATGACAGCGGTCAAATATGGCTCTGAAGCATGGACGCTCCGAAAAGCGGATGAAGATTTGCTAGATGTTTTCCATAGAAATTGCTTAAGGATTGTTCTGGGTACCCGGCTGACTGACCGTATTTCAAACAATAGACTATACGAAAAATGTGGTTCAATACCGCTCTCTTGGGCTATAATGAAAGAAAGGTTGAGGTGGCTAGGCACGTTGTGCGGAAGAAGGATGACAGATTGCCGAAGATTGTTCTTTTCAGCCAACCGTCTAGGGCTAAACGGAAAGCAGTTATATAATGAACATGAAAATACTGGCATGACCTGTACTGTAATTTTGGTCTTGGTCAGTAAATGTAGCAGTTGTACCAACTTGTGCATTGATTTTATGGACAGCACCACTATTTTCTATTTGGTTAAATAAAGAAAATGAAAATAACAACATTACATCTACCAAGATCTCAATCCTGGTTGGTAGATGCAGTGGTTTTATCAACACATGCCCTGACTTTATGGATGGCAGCCACAATGTTTCATTTGGTTAAATGAAGAAAATTAAATAACAACATTACATCTACCAAGATCTCAATCATGGTTGGTAGATGCAGTGGTTTTATCAACACATGCCCTGACTTTATGGATGGTGCCACAATGTCATTTGGTTAAATGAAGAATGTGGAATTACTAACATGACATCTCCCTAAATTCCAAACTCAGTTGGTAAATACACCAGTTTTACTGACAATAAAGTAAGGGTGAAAACCTCATTTGTTAGAAACTAGTACAAGACTTGCAAGGCATTGAGGTTGCAGTCATGTTTTATAACAGGCTAGGTAGTTAGTAGATTGTGGGTGGTAAAAAGACTGATGCCTATCCAAGGGAATTACACGTCAGTTTTAAAATTCACAAAGTACATGAGTTAGAAAATTGATCTTAAGTGCAAAGGAATAGATTAATGATAAACAGTAGATATGTTGAGTTTGAGAACAAATTGAGCAAAGACAAAGTGCTGAGATGCAAGAGTATATTTGATAAAGACTATTGTAAACAGATCAATACCATTTTTCACAAAAAGAAACAAGCCTAAATAGATCTCAGGTGCTGAGCATGATGTTTGCCACATAAGCAACCAAAAGAATCAAATCAGCCATACATTACTGCCAAAAAATTCCAGAAGTCTAAAAAAAGGAAGACATGAGCAGAGAGGTGCTTGTGCAACCCTTATGTCTGGTATTTGACAGGGTGTCCAAGAACACGCATGAGCTGAATTAGGAAGACAAGCATGCTAAATTCAATACATGACTAATAGAGAGAATATCACAGTGGAACATGCCTGCAGTAATACCTCCATAGTCCAAAAATGTTTGAAATCTTACAGGAGCCATATATCTTCTTTACAGGTTGAATAGAACAAGTCATTGCTTAGAACCCAGTTCTTAAGAGTGCTGAATTGACACAAAAGCATAAGAATCTGTCAATGACAAGATGAATATCCAGGTCAGACAGTTTGACAACATTTTGGACCAGCTTGAACACAATTGTTGAAGTTCTCAAAGAGCTAATAGAACATAACAAAGACAAGATAATAAAAGAAAAAGTCCAACTTCTGCATTGCCACATTACCTCCTTTACTTTTATCCTTATGTTCATACACAAAGTTCTTTGAAGACAGAGATTCTTGTAGAAAAATCTCAGACTGAACAGTTTAATCTGGTGATTGCAAACACAAGACCAAGGGCAATACATAGCATCTTATATGCTCTCCTCCAAGACTGATCCAATAGAGCAAAATCAATGGATCAAAAGCAGCAGCAGGAAAAAGCTGGTTCACTAGCCTAAGACAAGTTCCAACTTAAACAATGTCCTAGGCATCAACCAGTTCATTATTCAGAGACAATTTCTAACCCTGAAGCTGATGTGCTGGATGACCAGAAATTGTTCTATGCAAAGAAACTCTGCAACATCCTCAGAGCCCTAATCAATAGCTTGGACAATGCAATCCATGATAACTCTTCTTTTCTTAAGCCAGCACACCAAACTCAGAAAAATACACAAGGCTGAATCTCGAGACAACTCAAGATTCAGTGTTTGCTACATGGTAACGACATCTCAGTTATTATTTATGAGCCTGGTATCGCATCACCACAAAAGGGAAGTAACCATTTTCCGGTCCAGTACTTCCTTTTAAAAAAATGGGATCAACAAAGCATTGTGCAGGAAGTGCATTGATACACGGAACCAAGATTTCCAGTTTAAAGTACGGTTTACTCCTAGAGTTTATAAATTTTCTCCTCTGGTGAGGGGTGCTCGCCTCCCAGGCAGTCGTGGATTGGCACGAAACAGATAGTAAAATACATTTCCGAGCTCGATTCAAGCTCAAAACGAACAAAAACTAACACGAGTAGGGCCTACAACCCTCATGCCTTCAAAAGACAAGTATAAATTGCGCTTTACTGAAAAAAAAATCCTTATTTCGATCTGACTTTTTCTATTTCTCATAATATAAAAAAAAAACTAAACAAAAACTCCGTCATAACCAAGATCATTGAAAAAAATAATTAATATGTATACTGTATATCCTATTCCTACCTGAATATTTTGACAACCTAGATGTACTTAAACTACTTGCATTTAGTTTAATCTCTAAGATTCCGCTTCAGCCACTTTTTTTTCTCAGATTCAGTGTAATTTTGGACTTTTTGTCAAACTTTCACTGAACCTCAAAAAGCTTGGGCTGCTGCCTATCCGTTGTGACTCCCCTGCCCGCTACAATGAAGATAGGAAGCCGAACCAACTGCCATTTACATATATTGCGGTATCCATTGTTCAAATCTTGTCTTAGTTAGAGCCTCGAAACTGGGTCTGATTTAAATACTATAACATATTTGCAAGAAGTAGTTGTCCCTTTTTCTCTAAATGAACTGAGTCCAAACTTCTTCTGTGTTCTGCTGCACAAAAAGCACAAAAGCTGCTTCACTATTATGACACACACTGGGTCAACAGGTACGATATTGTGATTATTGCGTTTTATTGAGAACGACAACAGGTATCGCGAAAACAGAAACACAGAGGGAAGTGAACAATATTTTTTTTTAATGCAAGAGGTACAAAAGTGTGAAAAAGAAAACCAGCACGGTGTCGGGGTTTAGCACAGTATCCAGCTGTTTTGAACAGGATTGAAAATGGCAGGTGATTGAGCTACTGACGCCCCAGAAACATCGAAATCAACAACAACAGGAACAAAGTCTGCGTTAGAAGAAGAAGAATAGTAATACACGGGAAAAGTTGATCACAATTTGTTATTCTAGACAACCTGATTGACAAAGCAAAGGTTTTTCTTTTTTATAATCAAAGTTGGATGTGGATATCAGATCAATGCTTACAAAGAACTCCCTCGGGAATTAACTTAGGATTTAGATAGGTTAAATATCTGGTTTAGGGACTTGCTGCTAGGCCTATCTTGAGTTGGGTGAGTCAAACTTTCAAAAATGCTTATTGGACGTCCACCACATGGCTAATATGGGAGTAAAGTTCATTTGGGATGCAAATAGTTGCTATATTTAGATTGAGGATGCAATTCTAGGGATATAGCCTATTTGTACATTAGGGGGTGGGGGTATATATTCTTTAAATGGTAAAATTCTACTTTAGTTACTTTTATCTATCTTGGAAAGGGGTGAGGTTAGGAAAATGAAACTTTCAGGGATGGGTCTACAGGCTAAAATATGTCCTGGGAAGGTATTTTGAAGTAATTATCTCCTCTCCTTCTCTCTCTAGAGGATCCTGAAATTTGCCTACATGACAGGTCTATACCTATTGAAATTTTGACAAAACAACATTTTACCTTAATTTTCAGTTATAAGATTCTAATTCTCTGGCTTTAGTTCTGAAAATGCAATTTATGTTATTTGAGTAGTATTTTAAGCCATATTAGCCTAATGTTAATTTTCAAAATTTAGGAAATGTATTTGCATATAATTAAAACTCTATAAATCAGGATTGAGCAAAGTTGTGAGGCTGAAAACAATTTTGTTGGACTGCATTTTAAGCAGAAGATCTATTTTACAAGGTTTAACTTTTATAACACATGTATTTTTAAAGGTCATCAAAGGTCAGGACCCTCTAGAGGGAGAAGGAGTGGAGGTAGGTGCTTCAAAATACCTTCCCGGGACATACTTTAGCCTGTAGATCTATCCCTGAAAGTTTCATTTTCCTAACCAAACTCCTTTCCAAGATAGCCAAAAGTAGCTAAAGTAGAATTTTACCCTTTAAATATATAAGTTCTAAGAAATTCATGAATTTCTCAGAAAAATTGGAAAAACCAGGAAAGAAGTGAAGAAAAAGGCATTTTCAGTTATCAGTTTGTTTTGCTCTAAACCCAGTTTTAGTGCTGAAAATATAGGCTAATTCTTGTTATTTGATTAGAATTTTAAGCCATATGAGTGTTTTCCCTAAATTTAGGAACTGTATACAGATATTTGAAACCTCATAAATTGAGATTGAGAAAAGTTGTGAAGCTGAAAACAGTTTTCTTGTAGGCTGCTTTATTTAAGCAGAAGTAGCCTAGCCTACTACTTTGCAAGGTTTTATTTTTATGGGACAAAGATTTTTAAAGGTCATCAAAGGTCAGTGCCCATTAGAGACAAAAGATATGGTGGTAGGTACTTCAAAATACCTTCCTAGACATGCTTTAGTCTGTAGACCCATCCCTGAAAGTTTCATTTTCCTAACCTAACCCATTTCCAAGATGGCAAAAGGTAGTTAAACTAGAATTTGAAACATGGCAATATTTTCTATTCCTTGGTTTTGTGAATAACCTGAAAATGCTCTTTATTTTGGGGTAAAAATACAGGTAAGGTTCATATTAATGGACTGTTGAGGTAGCTATGAGATAAACTTACCTCTAGGCTATAGTCAGAATTGCATCCTGAATCCAAATTTAACAGGCATTTGCATCAGAAATGAACTTTATCCCCACCCCTATATATGTGAATTCAGTGTATATATTTGGACATTAGAGGGGGGGGGGATAAAGTTCATTTTTGACACTAATGAATGTTAAATTTGGATTCAGGATGCAATTCCGACTATGGAAGTAACTTTGGACTTTGGAGAGGAGCAAGAGATTTTACCAACTGCCAGGTCATTTTTACCAACTGTTTTTTTTTTTTTCAATAGTTAGCATAATGTTCCTTTTTGAATACAAAACTTGAGAATACAGCTTAGCCTGAAGAAGATTAGCCTATTAGTTCGGTTTCTTGTAAAAAGCATGCATATAGCTATTTTGTGCTCTAGTTGAGAAAGGAGTAGTACAAGAGGAATAAAACAAAGACAAATTTATATACATATATATACATTTATAAAAGACATTTATATACAAACAGAGCTCAGAAGTGGGAAATTAACAATTACTACTACTACTACTAACAACTCATCGCAGCACCAAGCCGCCTGAGGCCAACACAGCTACGCACGCTCCTCCTCCACCCCAATCTATTCAAAGCCTCCCTTTTTACACCCGCCCACGAAGTTCCCATTTCCTTTAAATCTTTCTTTATGACGTCCTCCCAACCCAGATGGGGACGACCTGCTTTCCGTTTAGCCCTAGATGGTTGGCCGAAAAGAACAATCTTCGGCAATCTGTCATCCTTCATCCGAACAACATGCCCTAACCACCTCAACCTTTCTTTCATTATAGACCTAGAAAGTGGTATTGAACCACATTTTTCGTATAGCCTAATGTTTGAAATATGGTCAGTCAACCGGGTACCCAGAACAATCCTTAAGCAATTTCTCTGGAAAACATCTAGCAAATCTTCATCCGCTTTTCGGAGCGTCCATGCTTCAGAGCCATATTTGACCACTGTCATCACTGTAGCTTCTAAGATTCTAATCTTGGTTTGCAGACTTATCTTCCTATTCTTCCAGACTTTTTTTAACTGTGAAAAAACACCCTGAGCCTTGGCTATTCTATTTTTAACATCTTCACTGCTCCCACCATCTTTACTAATAATACTACCAAGGTAAGTGAAACTGCCCACCTGATCAATCTTTTCATTACCCAACGTCACCTTTTCATCTTCACTTATTCCTAGCCTTAGTGACTTGGTCTTCCTAACATTAATTTTCAAACCAATACTAGCACCCTGAACTCACAAAACCTCTAAAACTTCATTCATTTTGCTCACACTTTCATCTAGGATGCTTAAATCATCAGCATAATCCAAGTCCAGGAGACTTTTTCCTCCCCATTTGATTCCGTGGTCTCCCATTGCCTTTCCTGTGCTCCTTAAAACAAAGTCCATCAAAATAATCCATATAAAGGGGGATAGAACACAACCCTGCTTAACTCCTGATTTAATACAAAACCAGCTGCTAACCTCATTTCCTACCTTAACCGCAGCAGTGTTATTCTCGTACATAGCACTAATCACTTTAATGTATTTGTCTGGTATACCATACAAGGATAAAACCTTTACTAAAGCTCCTCTATCAACAGAATCGAACGCTTGCTCATAATCTATAAAACTAAGGACCAAAGGTGTTTGAAAACTTAGGCACTTCTCAATTATTAACCTAAGAGTGAAAATTTGGTCAACACATCCTCTACCTTTTCTAAAACCGCACTGCTCTTCTCTTAAAACTTTGTCTACGGCATCTCTCAGTCTAAAAAGTATCATATTACTAAGCAATTTGCTACCTACAGAGACCAGACTAATGCCTCGATAATTACCACACTCACTTTTATCACCTTTCTTATAAAGTGGCTTAATTAAGGTTTTCCTAAAATCATTAGGTACTTCCCCTTTTTCAAAAATCATATTCATAATCTCCAATAACTTATTTCTAACCTCAGAGCCACCATATTTAAGAAACTCATTTACTACCCTATCAGCACCTGGAGCCTTATTATTCTTTAATCCTTTTAGTACTGTTTCTAATTCCTCCTCACAAAACAAATCTTCCTTCACATCCAAGGTATCACAAACTTTTTCATTTTCCTCTATATTTTTTCCTGCAACTCTATCTCGGTTAAGCAAATTCTCAAAATGTTCGGCCCATCTCGCTTTAGCTTTTGTCTTATCGCTAATTGCCACCCCATTCCTATCTTTAACTGGGACAAGTCCGGATTGACTACTACCTCTCAATTTGTTAACGTGCCAGTACAATATTTTACTATTATGCCATCTAGCTGCATCTTCTAAATCCTCAGCAATTTTATCCATGGCCTCCACTTCACACCTCCTTAGTTCATATTTCAATGCTTTCTCCACTTTCTTTACATTTCTTTTGTTTTCATGTGATCTATCACTCAGATAATTCTTGTACAAGTCCTTTCTCCTTTCTATTAAACTTAAAGCTTTTTCACTAATATTCTTAGCTGCAGTTCTAGCTTTCTTCCCTAATACACCTTCAGCAACTTCGCAAATTATTTTTCTAAAATTATTCCAACCATCTTCCACATTATCAAATTTTAAGCTCTCAAGTTTAGTATTCAACTGTTCCTGGAAAGTTTCTCTCAAATTCTCATCCTGGAGTCTACTAACATCATAACTTCCCGGGAGGTAATTACCCTTCCGATATTTCAGCTTTAAATTAACCCTTGACACTACTAGATGGTGATCTTTACTTTTAACATCAATAACAGCACTCCTATATACCCTAGTATCTTGTATTGATCCTGCCAGTCTTCAATTTACTATAACATAATCAATAAGGTTTGCTGTCTTACCATCACGTGAATACCATGTTAGCTTATGAGCCATTTTATGACCAAACACTGTATTGGTTATAACTAGATTGTTATACCTACAAAATTGCAAAAGTCTGTATCCATTACTGTTTTCTTTTCCTACACCAAATTTACCTAAGCTGGGATACCATCTATCCATATTTCTACCAACCTGGGCGTTAAAATCTCCCAGCAATAACATCATATTTCTACCTGGGACCTTGTCTATTTGCTCCTGTAACTGTAAGTAAAATTCATCTGAGTCACTAGTATCTCCATCAGTCGGTTCTACAGGGGCGTATACTACTATAACTGATACCTTGAACTTTCTAGTCATAAAATGAGCAATTAGTATTCTATTATTAATACCTTCCCAGCCTAAACAAGACTTAGCAGCTTCCTTATTCATCATGAGCCCTACTCCCTGTCTATGTAACCCATCCTTCCTGCCTGAGTAAACAAATTCTATATCACCTAATTTCATGCTTCCTACCCCTGGGATATGAGTTTCTGAAACTCCTAATAGATCCAGTTCGAATCGTCTGAATTCGTCAGTCAAAATGTCGATACGATAGTCATTTTTTAATGTCGTAACATTCCAAGTTCCAATTTTCATGTTCTTTAAATCATTGAAATTTTTTTCGCCTCAGGAAAAGCAATGATCCCGGATACCAGTGCAGGACGGGGATCACATATCTTCTCAAGTCTACACCGAAGTGCTTAAGCCGGCTTAGAACCGGACAGCAAGAAGTCCCTGGGACCTCCATGAATGGAGGCTTTGTGCAATCCTGGGCCCATCTTGGTCACAACATGGTTTTCAGCGCTTGGCGATGCTCTTCTATCAACAAGAGTCGAAATCCTGCACAGACAATCTCAAGCCTATTACCTCCGACTCATTATATATTCATGCCTACAAATATTATGCTACTACGGGGAGGCAACCCGTAATAGATAAATTAGCTAGGAAGAGGTTTTTCAGCCCAAAGACGCCCATCAAAACATACCAATCCCAGAAGAATTGTCCATTAGTCAGAATCCCGTGCGAATGCTGTGTCGTTTACTAGGCTATAATTTCCTCGAGGGGCGCCACTCCTCAAGTGGGAATAGAGTTGACCGCAAGGTCCCCAGTCTTGCAGGTACCCCGAAAAGGTCGAGGCAGCCCTTTGCAGAGGCCGTTGTCCATAGATCTGGATCTTACGCCCTGCCACAGTTGTCCTCCTATAGAGGATCCTCCCGTGATGGTGTTCTGCATCACCATGCAATTTAACCCATTGCTGGGAGAAGGTTTGCAACTCATGGAACTTGTGGATAAACAAGTGGGCCCTTTTGAGTGTACATTTGAGGGGTCTTCTTCCTCCTCCGCCTGTATTTATGACCCCGGGCAAGGGTGCCCCAGATTCTATTATGGACCCCCAGGGACAAGGTCCCCCCTTGGTCCATGCCTCCTATGGAGGTACCCTACATATCTGTAGAGTGTTCCCCTATCGCCACCTGGGGACATGCTGAATGGCCTGGGGGAGGCCAGATAAACGGATCACTTTTGTTTTGAAAAGGCAATAACTCAGTGACATATTTAACCTACTACTTATAAATATACATAACTCACTGACTAGGCCTATATTAGTTATATACAGAAATATATAACTCAGTGACACATTAAACCTACTACTTATAAATATGTGTAACTCACAGACTAGGCCTATATATGTTATATACAGAAATATATAACTGAGTGACATAATTAGCCTACTACTTATAAATATGTGTAACTGACTGACTAGGCATATAAGTTATATACAGAAATATATAACTCAGTGACATATTTAGCCTACTACTTAAAATATGTGTAACTCACTGACTAGGCCTATATAAGTTATATACAGAAATATATAACTCAGTGACAAATTTAGCCTACTACTTATAAATATGTGTAACTCACTGACTAGGCCTATCTAAGTTATATACAGAAATATATAACTGAGTGACATATTTAGCCTACTACTTATAAATATGTGTAACTCACTGACTAGGCCTATATAAGTTATATACAGAAATATATAACTGAGTGACATATTTATCCTACTGTTTATAAATATGTGTAACTCAATGACTAGGCATACAAGTTATATACATAAACATATAACTCAGTGATATATTTAACCTACTACTTATAAATATGTGTAACTCACTGACTAGGCCTATTTAAGTTATATACAGAAATATATAACTGAGTGACAAATTTAGCCTACTACTTAAAATATGTATAACTCACTGACTAGGCCTATATAAGTTATATACAAAAATATATAACTGAGTGACATATTTAGCCTACTGCTTATAAATATGTGTAACTCACAGACTAGGCATATAAGTTATATACAGAAATATATAACTCAGTGACATATTTAACCTACTACTTATAAATATGTGTAACTCACTGACTAGGCCTATCTAAGTTATATACAGAAATATATAACTGAGTGACATATTTAGCCTACTACTTAAAATATGTGTAACTCACTGACTAGGCCTATATAAGTTATATACAGAAATATATAACTGAGTGACATATTTAGCCTACTGCTTATAAATATGTGTAACTCACTGACTAGGCATATAAGTTATATACAGAAATATATAACTCAGTGACATATTTAACCTACTACTTATAAATATGTGTAACTCACTGACTAGGCCTATCTAAGTTATATCAGGATTCTTACTATCTTGAGAAGTAAAAGAGTTATGCAAATATAACTTGCAAAAGTAAATCTATGACCAAAAATATAACCTTTAAAGGCATTGCCAAGCTACTATTTCTACCTTTTTCTTTATTTTTAGTAAAATACCTTTTTCTTTATTCATAGTAAAATATTGACTAAATACTCAACTTTTGTCCTTAATAAGAACAACTGCTGATGCACAAAGGCCACTGAATTGGAACAACAAGCAGAACATAATTTGCAGTTTCTTTTATTAAGTTCTAATAAAAGAAAGTGCAATATATCTATATATATATAGATACATACACATATACACATACATACACATACACATATATATATACATACACATACATATACATATATACATATACATACATACATATATATACACACACACACATATATATATACATACACATATATACATATATATACATACATATATACATATACATACATACACATATACACATACACACATACATACACATACATATACATACATATACTGGAATTAACAATTCCAGTTAAATTATACAGGTTTAACACATAATTTTTTTTGGAAGAAAATACAACTACAAAAATTCCATTTAAAAGTTGAATGTCTTTGTTTGGCAGTCTCATAGCACATTGTGACAAGGTGATCAAAACAGTCAT
Organism: Artemia sinica; assembly: GCA_027921565.1. Classification (NCBI taxonomy): domain Eukaryota; kingdom Metazoa; phylum Arthropoda; class Branchiopoda; order Anostraca; family Artemiidae; genus Artemia; species Artemia sinica. The sequence continues at coordinate 94,979,500 of CM051256.1, read as the reverse complement.
TGTTGATTGTTGTACCTAAATGTCTCATGACCAGTTTTACTTTGCTGAAACTTCTTTTCACCATAGCCAAAGCTGGTGATGCTATCACAATTCACTGGTAATCTGACAAGAGAGTTGGGAATATTGATTTAACTATACAAATTTCACAGAATAGGGTTTCAAAGATGGTGTCATCAATGACTTTATAGCTTTTGACCTCAGTCCTGGCCAATGGCTCTAGCATGAGTTCCAGAAGATCTAGGTCTTTTCCTGGAAAAATCTTTGTGGACTTGGAAAGGCTTTCATAATTCTTGTCCATTTTTACCAGTAGACTTTGGTGTGCTGGCTTAAGAAAAGAAGAGTTATCATGGATTGCATTGTCCAAGCTATCAATTAGGGCTCTGAGGATGTTGCAGAGTTTCTTTGCATAGAACAGTTTCTAGTCATCCAGCACATCAGCTTCAGGGTTAGAAATTGTCTCTGAATAATGAACTGGTTGATGCCTAGGACATTGTTTAAGTTGGAACTTGTCTTAGGCTAGTGAACCAGCTTTTTCCTGCTGCTGCTTTTGATGCATTGATTTTGCTCTATTGGATCAGTCTTGGAGGAGAGCATATAAGATGCTATGTATTGCCCTTGGTCTTGTGTTTGCAATCACCAGATTAAACTGTTCAGTCTGAGATTTTTCTACAAGAATCTCTGTCTTCAAAGAACTTTGTGTATGAACATAAGGATAAAAGCAAAGGAGGTAATGTGGCAATGCAGAAGTTGGACTTTTTCTTTTATTATCTTGTCTTTGTTATGTTCTATTAGCTCTTTGAGAACTTCAACAATTGTGTTCAAGCTGGTCCAAAATGTTGTCAAACTGTCTGACCTGGATATTCATCTTGTCATTGACAGATTCTTATGCTTTTGTGTCAATTCAGCACTCTTAAGAACTGGGTTCTAAGCAATGACTTGTTTTATTCAACCTGTAAAGAAGATATATGGTTCCTGTAAGATTTCAAACATTTTTGGACTATGGAGGTATTACTGCAGGCATGTTCCACTGTGATATTCTCTCTATTAGTCATGTATTGAATTTAGCATGCTTGTCTTCCTAATTCAGCTCATGTGTGTTCTTGGACACCCTGTCAAATACCAGACATAAGGGTTGCATAAGCACCTCTCTGCTCATGTCTTCCTTTTTTTAGACTTCTGGAATTTTTTTGGCAGTAATGTATGGCTGATTTGATTCTTTTGGTTGCTTATGTGGCAAACATCATGCTCAGCACCTGAGATCTATTTAGGCTTGTTTCTTTTAGTGAAAAATGGTATTGATCTGTTTACAATAGTCTTTATCAAATATACTCTTGTATCTCAGCACTTTGTCTTTGCTCAATTTGTTCTCAAACTCAACATATCTACTGTTTATCATTAATCTATTCCTTTGCACTTAAGATCAATTTTCTAACTCATGTACTTTGTGAATTTTAAAACTGACATGTAATTCCCTTGGATAGGCATCAGTCTTTTTACCACCCACAATCTACTAACTACCTAGCCTGTTATAAAACATGACTGCAACCTCAATGCCTTGCAAGTCTTGTACTAGTTTCTAACAAATGAGGTTTTCACCCTTACTTTATTGTCAGTAAAACTGGTGTATTTACCAACTGAGTTTGGAATTTAGGGAGATGTCATGTTAGTAATTCCACATTCTTCATTTAACCAAATGACATTGTGGCACCATCCATAAAGTCAGGGCATGTGTTGATAAAACCACTGCATCTACCAACCATGATTGAGATCTTGGTAGATGTAATGTTGTTATTTAATTTCTTCATTTAACCAAATGAAACATTGTGGCTGCCATCCATAAAGTCAGGGCATTTGTTGGTAAAACCACTGCATCTACCAACCAGGATTGAGATCTTGGTAGATGTAATGTTGTTATTTAATTTTCTTCATTTAACCAAATGACATTGTGGCACCATCCATAAAGTCAGGGCATGTGTTGATAAAACCACTGCATCTACCAACCAGGATTGAGATCTTGGTAGATGTAATGTTGTTATTTAATTTTCTTTATTTAACCAAATAGAAAATAGTGGTGCTGTCCATAAAATCAATGCACAAGTTGGTACAACTGCTACATTTACTGACCAAGACCAAAATTACAGTACAGGTCATGTCAGTATTTTCATGTTCATTATTTAACAGAATTAAAAACTTTGGCAGTGTCTGTAAAGTTACAACACAAACCAGTTGCTGCATTTACTGACCTAGATTGAGATTTCATTAGCTGTCATGTCAGTATTTTCCTGTTCTTTATTTAACCAAATGGAAAACTGTGGTGCCATCCATAAAATAACTGCATGAGTTGGTAAAACTGCTGCATTTACCAACCATGGCTCTTATTTCAGTATATGTCATGTCAGTATTTTCATGCTCTTTATTTAACAAAATGGAACACTGTGGCACCATCCATAAAATAATGGCTGGAGTTGGTAAAATTTAAGAGTCAGAGAAATCTAACAAACTGAAAATGAATGTATTCTAATGTATTTTCTGTGCAGAATTAATGCTGTTTGAATCAATAGCTGAAATATATGGCCCATTTGGATTAGCCCCTACGCCTGTCTGCTATTTTCCCATGGTTGGGGCTATTACAGACATATCAGAGCCCACTGATCTTAGTGATGCTTACATTTCATCTTGCTTCCAAAACATTCTATAAATTCATGCTTGGATGCCAAGTGTTTGTTCTACCTGTGTGTAAAAGCCAAGTATATTGGTTGAAAAATTAGACTTTGGTGGCAGAAATGTTGAAGATTGTTCAAAATGGCCCCATCTCCCCTACCTTTTAAAAAAATAAAATAAGCATTAGGCCTACTGTTGTGATTGTAAAACTATTAGATAAAGGTAACATATCCCAGAAAGTCATTATCAAACTCATATCTCAACTAATTCCTTATTTCTACTGCTTTGAAGATTGCATAGATGCCAGGAATAGGTAGCATTAGAGAAGAGCAGCTCTTCTACAGTAAACACTATAGTAACAAAACAGAATGGTTTATTTCTCCAATTTAGCCTATGCTCTTTTTGTATATAATGGTTGCCACTCTGTAAAAAAGCATGCCCCTTATCAGTTCCACATATAGCTATGGGCTATATGCTAAACTAAAAGACAGCAATGTCAGGGTAATACCCCCTATGCTGAGACAGTGCCTTGTCTTGGACAAATATTCTGTTAGAAATGTGCCTTCTATAAACATAGGCAGTAGGTTTCTGATCCCAAATATGACCTCGCCAATGTTTTGAGACTAGGCTAGTTTGTATTAGATGACTTCAGCCTAGGGATTTTTTTTTAACATTTAAACCTAAACAATAGTTACCCCTACATCCTAGGATGAGACCCCTAGTATTTAGACAGTACCTAATCTTTGATGCATATCTTTTATTAAAATGTATATATCCTAAAAATAGACAACAGGTTCCCAATCTTGGGTAAGATCTATATATAAGTTTAGGTTGTTGGGATTGGCTGGTACTGAAGACTAGACTGGTTTGGATTGGCTGACTATTGTTACATTAATCACAGTTTGGAGTGAGTTAAGGATTTCAATCCTTGTTATGCTCCAAGATGACATCTGTAGGGATGATTTTCTTGTCTTTCTGCTTATAGCTTTCTATTTTTGGATTCAGCCACCTTTCAGTTGAACAGACACTCTTGATATAGCCATTTTTTGATAATTTTGTGAGTTGTGTGAAATGTGTGAGTTGATTCAGCAGACACCATTTTTCTGAAAGTTGGTTCCATAGATTGACAACTCTCTGGCTGAAGAAGTGGCTCCTTTCTCTATTGGAACAATGCTCCTTTCAAAGTTTCTTTAAATGTCCTCTATCATGTGATGCAAGGGGTGGGCAAATATATCAGAAAGGATGTTTTTAGTGATAAATTGTGAGCACAAATCACACCTCCTTGTTTTCTTCTATGTGTAGCCTAACCATGAAGAACCACGAAATGATGAAGATGTTCTTCTTAAGACATTTGCAATTTGGACTCTCAATCTACAATCCAGATTGATTGTAAACACTATAATCTACCTTACCTTTCTACTGAAAAATTGGAACTGGGAGTCTTTCCATTGCAATTTGGATTCTCAATCTACAATCCAGATTGTAGAAACTACAATCTACCATAACTTTCTGCTGAAAAATTGGCACTGGCAGTAGACTGGGAGTCTTTCCATTACAATTTGGATTCTCGATCTACAATCCAGATTGTAAACACTACAATCTACCCTACCTTTCTGCTGAAAAAATTGGCACTGGGAGTCTCTCCATCACAATTTGGATTCTCAACCTACAATCCAGATTTTAAAAACTACAATCTACACTAACTTTACACTGAAAAATTGGCACTGGGAGTAGAGTGAGAGTCTTCCCATTACAATTTAGATTCTCAACCTACATTCCAGATTGTAAAAACTACATTTTCTATGACTATCTCAATTTAAAGATTCGTTTTTTCTTGAAAATCTCTCAGTCGCAATTTTTTTAAGTGATGTTTAAGTAATTTTGATTGTTTTAAGGATGTTTAAGTGAATAATCTTGGTCAATATCAAAATTCTTAACTGAAATTTCAAAAACCAAATATAAAATTCGAAAACCCTTTGATCAGAACTTACGATACTTTTGTAAACCGCATTGGCTGCCATGATAAAGTATAAAGAATTAAAGTATAAAGTTATTAAATTAAAGTACAAAGTATTATAAAGTATTAAATTAAAGTATAAAGTATTATAAAGTATTAAATTAAAGTATAAAGTATTAAAGAAATGGAGATCGAGAGTGGGATTACTTAAGACTAGTGAAAGTATCAGACGAAATAAGATAAATATTTCGGTACTTATGTATAAGCCAGAAAACACGCGAGAATTGGATCGTGAAAAACTAGTCAAGCAACATCTTTAACATGGGAATTCTTTTGTCTCGCTAGGCAAACAGGGGTTTCTCACTCCTTGGACGATATTTAAACTTTAGTTTTTTTTGGAGTGGAGGGGCAAAAAAAGGAGCTTAAATTAGGTTAGGCTACGCATCTAATATATGCTATGCTTTACCCCCCCCCCCCCTAATGTGCAAATATGTAGCCCAAATTTGTTTCTTGATTATTATATTTTCATTCTATTTTGTTTTATTTCATTAGTATTAACCAAACTTCACTTCCTGCGTGTTTTCTGGCTAATACATAAGTACCAATATTTCGGTAGGACAACCACTTTCCTTCTTTAGGGCTATAAGAGAAAGTTAAAAGAAGACACGCCCACATTTTTTGAACAAAGATGCGAGCAAAAAACTGGAGAAAACGAAATGATAGAAACACGAAAAGCGAAAAGAATAAAACTAATAAAATCCTTAATTGGGAGAATTAAAAACTGAGTTCGTCCTATATTTTTGTTGGCCTTAAAAGACACAGTACCTATCTTCATGTCTTTAATTTTTATTCTTCAAAACTTGCTTTTTTTTAATAATGTTAAAAAGGCAAGTTTTCTTAAATGAAAGTAAAGAGCAACATTGAAACTTAGAACTAACTAAGATATACAGAAATTATTCTGTATATCTGGGGAGCTTCCCCTCCTCGACCCCCTGTTCTTTGGTCTAAAGTTTTAAATATACTTCTTTTCCAGTTTAGCGATCCTTGTGTTTGAATAATAGTTTGAAAAGAATTGGGACAAAAACTAAAACTTTAGAATAAAGCGCGAGGGATTGAGGAAGAGACAGTTCCCTGATTGATGAAATAATTTCTGTTCGTTTTAAGTTTTAATGCCACTTTTACTTTATTTAGAAATGTCTGTTTTATGTAATTTCTATTCATTTTTCATAGTATAACCTGGGTTACCCTGAATGTGAAGAGAGCTAACACCCCTGAAACCCGACTTTTTCAATCGGAATATGACCTTTGCACAGCAATGCTTCGAGAAAAAGAGCTTTTTAGTGTTTTTGCGTGTTTAGTGTAAATTAACTGAATGTTTAGTACATAATAAGATTAATTCCTGGAAACGTCAGAAATTCAAGACTAAAGTTTTTGAATGGTCATTTTTTCATTTTCCAATGTTGTAAGAAAAAAAGATGTGCTTAAAAGGTCTTTTGCTTTCAGTAAAGTCCACCTGACCTTTACCCTTAGCCATAGTTTACCCTTAGCCAGCTCTGAAGATATTGCAGATACGTCCTTTTGCTGCGTTGGATGCACATAGTGTCTTTAGATTTATTTCAACATTCCCTGAAGTTTTATCTTAATCTCCTTAGCCTTTTCCGACTCGCCCAGGATAAAACATTCCCTCTTTTCTAGCAAAAAAAAACTGCACGTAAACAATGGGTAAATTTCATAGTTTACAACCCTTTCCCTCGGGTCTGTGGGGATATGGAATCTCTAGAGGTAAAGTTATTAGGGCTTTTGACTTTTTTTTAATCAAATTGCTATTTCAAAATTTCTGCCAGTGTTGAGGAGGCGGGAATGTAAAAAGTGCGAGGGATTGACTAATTCCCTCCGATCACTTTTCAACATCCCCATCAGCATGCCTTGAAAGTTTCATCTTAATACCTCAGCCGTTTCTGAGATATTTCTGATGCCCCCTTTTTGAAAACTAGCACACATAGTGCGTTTTAATTGTGATTAGTACTCCCCTCAAAATTTCCTGAAAATGGTCAGATGTAGAAGTAGTTGCTGTCACGGTGGCAAGTAGTCATAGTCGAAGTCGTAGGTAGTCTCAGTTGCAGATAGTCGTAGTCGCGGTAGAAGTAGTAAAACTAGAAATGACACTGAAAGTTTCAAATTATTGCCTTTAGCCATTCTTAAGATATTGCAGAAACGCCCTTTTGATAACCTGGATGCACATAGCGTCTTTGATTTAGTTCAATATCTTCCCAAAAATTCTCTGCGGACATACCTAGGATTAAACCTTCCTTCATTTCCTAATGCTAAATCCTGTATTGAAACGATGGAAAAATTTCACAGTTTAAAACATTTACCACGGATTCTATGGAAGGCATTGATTAGGCTTGATTAGGCCAAAAAAGTACAACAAAGATGCCTGCTTTTATTTTCCACTGAGTTTACTTGAGATCCGTCATTTGATTTTGTTAGATGCCCACATGACAAGTACTTAGGAACTCTCTTCCTTTCAACTCTAAGAGAGGTCAATTCAAGGGTTGATCATCAAAAGACATCAAGGAAACAGGGTGGTGGTCAGACTATTCCATCTGGTCGATATTCTAACTGCAAGAGTCTAAGACCCCCCCCCCTTCCAAATAAGCCAGACTGTTTCCAGATACCCAAAATGCGCCTAGGATATTAGATTTTGCTTCTTATGAGGTTTCAGTGAGAGATCGTAATCTCTTCAGGTGGATTAACAATTAGTGATAGTCAGGGGAAAATCCGATTTTCTTTCTCCCTAGCAGGTGGATCTCAGCTGGACTTGTCTCAGTCTGTTTATGAACTCAGACTTTATACACACAGAGGATTTTCCAGAAATTCCATCAAAAGTGAAAATTCAATGCAAAGAAAAAAACATCATAATTTGAAATTTTTGGATTCACCTTTCCAGAACTATTTCCAGGAGATTTCAAGTTTTTTGTCTTATTTATCTGAAAGGTTTTTACTGTCATTACTCTGTATGAATCCTACACTGTATAATCCTTTGGAAGTTTACTTTCGAAGCTAGGCTGGTTTCGTCCTGCTATATTTTTTATAGCATTTAGTTGGCTTGAAAATAATGATTTCTATTTTATAATGCTCATTGGGAGTCTTCTCTCTTTTTTACGATCCACATGTTCGAAAAAAGCAAATTACCAACTCTTACTGTTACCAAGGTAATAACCGCAGTGTGGGAAAAAAAGAAGCAAAACAAGCTTTTGTGGTTACCAATACCGGAAAAGTACCTCACGGTCGGTAATATTCTTGGCATTGGAAGAATAGCATTGGATAAAAATGACGATGATTGGCCTTGAAGAGACCACTCAATTAAATTAAGAAGTATTGTTGGGACGTAGATTTTAATATAAGAAATGGCAAACGTTTAAGACGAGGGGAAAGGCTGAAAAATAAGGCTCTACTTAGCTTAAAAATATGCGTGTGAGTGTTGGGGGACTGAGTTTCCACTATAGCTAGACATGATGATCCCTTCTATTTTTTTGGGAATGGAGGGCTTGAAATACATTTCGGAGGTTGTCAGACCCCCCCCCCCCCTAAAAATCATCTGATTTACACCTAGAATGTATGGTCAGGTTTATGACAAAAGGCGTATATTTAATGGGTATCAACTCTCTTTCAATATTCTATTCTAGTCTATGAATTTACGGACCTTGTTTTTACAAAGGTCCTTGTGTTGGCCCTGTGGCAGCTGGGATTGAACCTGGATCCAATAGTATCAAGCAGAGGTCCATCCACTCTGTCAGCACAGGCACACACACAAAAACGATCTTATTAAGGGGATCTCGAATCCTCTGTCTCTAAAGCCGAGTGCCGTCACCACATGTTCGAAAATCAAAGCGAATTACCAACTCTTATTGTCAAACAGTTCGTGGTAACGAACTGTAAGTAAGGAGCTTTCCGGCTCAATAGAAACCGAAACTTTAAAAAAAACAAATTTTTATACCAATAGATACATAAAAAAGATCGGATTTTATGCTGATTTCAAACATATAAGTTCCATCAAGTTTAGTCTTACCTATCAAAACTTACGACCCTGAGAAAATTTGCCTTATTTCCGAAAAAAAGAAGGAAACATCCCCTAATAGTAATAGAATCTTAATGAAAATCACGCCATCTGATTCAGCGCATCAGAGAACCCTACAGTAGAGGTTTCAAGCTTCTATCTGCAAAAATATGGAATTTCGAATTTTTTTGGCCAGAAGAAAGATCACAGATGCATGTTTATTTGTTGTTTTTTTCCAGGGGTGATTGTATCGGCCCAGTGGTCCTAGAATATTGTGAGAGGCCTCATTCGAGTGGAAATTAAAAGTTCTAGTGCCCTTTTTAAGTGAGCAAAAAATCGGAGGGCAACTAGGCCCCCTCCCACGCTCATTTTTTCCCGTAACTCACCCCATCAAAATTTTGAGATAGTCATTTTGTTCAGCATAGTCGAAAAATCTAATAACTATGTCTTTAAGGATGACTTAATCCCCCACAGTCCCGGGCTGTAAGTTATGAACTTTGCCCATTGTTTACATATAGTATTGGTTATTGCAAAGTATACAGACGTTTTCAGGGGGGATCTTTGCTGGTGGGGAGTGGGAATTTTTCATGAAGCGGGTGCCGGATTTCCCACCATTTTAAAAAACGAACATAAATTAAATAAAAAACCCGAGTTTTTTCAACTGAAAGTAAGGAGTAACATTAAAATTTAAAACGAACAGAAATTATTACGCATATGAGGAGTTTCGCCCCTTCGTCAATACCTCGCTCTTTAAGCTAAAGCTTTTTTTTAGTGCTTTCAAAAGAACTATTTATTCTAATTAAACGGTCTTTGTGATTCAGAGGTCATTCTTAAAGAATTGGAACGAAATTCGAATCTTATCGTAGAGAGCGATATATTGAGGAGGGAGCGAACCTCCTCATGTACATAATAATTTTTGTTCGTTTTAAGTTTTAATGCTGCTCATTACTTTCAGTTGAAAAAGCTCGTTTTTTTATTTAATTTCCAAGCCAATAACCGCAGATGAGGGGAAAAAAGCAAAACAAGTTTTTGTGGTTACCAATGTCGGAATTTTGAATGTTAAAATGTATGTGAATATTTTGAACTTGTGATCTTCATGCTCTTTAGTCATTAATAATTAAACTTTTATGATAAATGTCTATGTAATCTCTGTCTGATCATTCCTTGCAAGAGGTAAGACATGTCTGGTTGTGCGAAATTTTGGACGAAGGGGGAGGGGGCTGGCTCTGTTTGAGCAAAAATAAACCCAAGGGACCCAATTTGAGACTAAATGAACAATGTTGAGAAATCCTTAAGAAGAATCCATAAATCTTGAGGCCCCAATGCTCTGAAGTTACTTGGGCATATATCTTTGCACACTCATGATTTGAATAACACACGTGCGTGAATTTAACATCATTTGTGACATTTCTGCGTACCATAATTGGACGGGAAATAGTTATCTGATCGTTCGACGCAATTCGCTATAATACATAAAGAATCGCCTGACAAAAAATCTATTGAGATTATAAGGGAGGAGCTGTTATGTGTCTTCTAATTATGCAGAATAACTGTCTACCCTTAAATAGCAACTTCGGCTAAATAACACGGCTATATTAAAGTTCCACGTGCATACAAAACAAATATATTAGGATACGTATTCACCGCGTAGTACATCAATACAACTCAGAACTAAATTTTCTTGGAGCAAGTTTGTTTCTGTTTGTAAAAGCATTGGTGCAAGCTTATTCTATCCAGTTTCATCTCATCCTAGTTTGCGATTCGGAGAACTTTCATTTTCCAGACAGACTTCTGCAGTCACTCCGTTTCGCTCTCCTGATAAATTGGGATTCATTCTCGGAATCGATCGGTAGGAACTAAAATAAAACTTTTCTTTGCCTTACATTTTTATTTTATCCCCCAGCAACGCATTGAATATTAGTGGACAATAATGCACCTTTAGAATGTCCTATTCCAATAATAACAATTGAGTTCTATTGTTGTATTAGTGATTTTATTTTGTAAGATTGTTTGAAACTTTATTTAAATTTTTTCTAAGTGTGTTTGTGGGGGGGGGGGGAATCTGGGTATCTTTGTTAAAATTTTAAAAAATTTAGTTTTTGACCCTTTGTTTCTAATTTTTCAGAATAATTTGGCCCTAGAGATAATGAGAGAGAGAGAGAGGGGAGTTGATTTCTCTTTCCAGTCCCACAATTTTCCCTTTAATTTTTCACATTTTTGTTTGATTTCTGTACTATAGCACGGGAAAATATTGTATTCAAAATCTAAATCTATTTGGATATCATGGTTGCAGCGGTAGCTGCAACCTTGTAAAGAAAGAACCACAGCCCATAGTAACCAAAAGTTAAAAAACGCGTTTTGAAAAAAAAAAAAAACAAAAAAACGGCCTTGTGGAAAAAAAATGCCATCTGACACTGATTCAGGAATGGTAACTGTTATTTCGGTTCGTCTTAAAAGTTTATTGCGAAAAGAAATTTATAGAGATTTCGAAAAAGCCCGAAGCCCCTCTAAAATGACGTTAAATGAAAATGAAAAGTGTACCATTGGAATCAGCATGGTTGAAAACCATATACAGGGGAATCAAAGTCCCCTTACTTGAGAAAAATCACTTTTTCGCATCGGCAGCACTGATCCGTCTCCTTTTTTTTTTTTTTTTTTTTTTTTTTTTTTTTTTTTTTTTTTTTTCCAGCAGGCTTAGTGGGCTACCAGAACATCATAGAGAGATGCTTAAAGGCTCATTCAAAAGCTATTTCTCATATCTACATGCTTTTTATAAATTCATCCATCTGAAAGTGCCATATGGCACTAAAATGACACTTTTTGTGCCATTTCTAAAGGAGTGGGCTAGCGGGCTACCAAAATATCGTAGACGGATGTTTAATAGCTCACATAAAAGCTATTTCTCATATTTACGTTTTCTCTACGAAATCCACCATCTGCAAATGCCAAATGGCACTAAAATTGCACTATTGGTGCCATGTCTCAAGCGGAAAAGCTGGGACTAGTGGGCATCCAGAACTTCTTAGAGATATGTTTAATGGCTTAACATTGTCAGCCGACGTTGAGTCTCGCAAAATGATTTTTAAAATATCGAATGTTCTTGTGAGGTAGAAATTCATAGAAGAACAAATAATTGAATCTCGAAACTCCAAATGACTATTCCTTGACGTACCCCCTCCTCTCCCCCAGTTCGCAAAAGTTCAGCTTTACCAAATAGTTTCATGCTCTCACTCTTTATAATAGAAGCTTTTATTAACTCAATGTTTTATGATAGCCAATTACAAATGTATTTCCTTAATAAGGTCCAATAACTATGCTTTTGGTGATGCCATAATTCTGCATAGTCTTTGGGGAAAGGGCTGTAAGTTACACAGCTTGGTCCTACAAAAAAATATACATTGAATTCGATCATCAGCCGCCGTAGTTCAGTTACTAGCATGTTAAATTTTGAATCAGAATGGCAACAGTTCAATTCCTTAATCAGGTATTTTTATTTCAATCATGGTTTTGTGCCTTATATATGATTATTTTACATCTAATTCGCTATTTTGTTAATTTTTTTGTGAATTGTGAAATGTTCCATACACTATTTTTGGGAAAAATTACGCCCCGGACCCCACCGCCTTGCCACTTAGGGGTTGGAGAAGTGTAGGTATATGGTTCTGGAACCACTCAAAGTTGTATCTTCAAAGCAGGATTACTTATTGTTATATTTATTTATTCATATTATTTCCTTTTTTGCTATTTAATAGACAGAATAAAACTATTTGTAATGTATATAGAGAAATCATAGTACAAAGAACCTATTAGTATTTTTTTCTGTGATATTTTTCTGGTTGTCAGGTTAAATTCCAACTTTTTCTTGTTTATTGCTATTCCACACCTGTATGTCTAATGTTTTTTTTATGTTTATCAGGAAGGAGGGGGGATGTTTAGTGAAATAAGTTAGACATACCAAAATTTTGCTTAGGTTTTGAAAACCTTGAAAATCTTCTTTAGAAAAATAGTTACTCTTTCCTAACTGTCGAGGTTGCCCACCTTCAAAAATCGTGTACACCTTTTTTTGTAACATGGATTTCTCGGCATTATTTGAAAAACGATCAGAAATTCTTTTCAATTGAAAGTGAGGAGTGACATTAAAACTACAAACGAACAGAAATTATTCCGTATATGAGGGTGCTGCCACCTCCTTGAACAAATTAAAAAGATTATTGCAGTATTGCTTCTGCATTAAATTTAAATTAAAACTGGGCAAAGATTAATTTAAAAACTAAGTTTTGAGGGAAGTAAAGAGCGAAGTTGAAACTTAAAACGAACAAAATTATTGCTTCACAGTCCATCTTACATACATCAATAAAACCAGTAAAGATAAACCCAAATAATCATATTTCCCTATGTTTGTAGGATTATAGAAAACTAGCGCTTTACTGAAAACACAAAACAATTTAGGGGTTTTGGTATAGGTGAAGCAAACGGATTAAGTACACTTTTTGAAAAAAAATCTAGCATTTTAGAATTATTGCTTTTATTTTTATTTTATTTTTTCGTGTAATTTGGTATCACTTCTGCACATTGACTCTGAGAAGGATATTTCATGATTAGTTTGCATACAATACCGGAGTGAAGCCATCTTGATAGTATTAGGACTAAAGAACTAGCTTTAGAATGTGTATCATAACTTGAAACATTCCGCTATATAGAGAGAAATAACCGAATCTCCGGAGTTTATACTGTGGTTTATTTGTTCTTCATTACGAGTAACACTAAAGCGTGTTTTTTACAGTTTAAAATTGTATATTACACACTATTGGTGTTATAGCTAGTGAGACCAAAAGGTTACCTGATAATTTCATCCATTTTTCATGTGGTCTGTTCAATGACTTTGTGGCTATTAAAATAATATTTATTTTTATGCTTAAGTTTTAAGATGATTTTAATTGTATACTGGAAATCGATTTTAAGATAATTTTAATTGTATACTGGAAATTACTGATATCAGAGCTTGGTGTAAAACTAGGACAAGCGTTATAGATTATTGTGTTTTTGTCAGGCTATGTACTCATTTTGACTCCTAATTCAGTATTCTTGTTTTTTTATACTGGCCTTTTGGTGTTTTCAGTAAAGCGCTAGTTTTCTACAATCATAAAAACATAGGGAAATATCATCAGTTGGTTTATTCGCACTAGTTTATCGATGTATGTTAGATATACTGTTAAGCAATAATTTTTGTTCGTTTTAAGTTTCAACTTCGCTCTGTACTTCCCTTAGAAAAACTTTGCTTAAGAAAAAAAAAATCTTTGCCTGTTTTTAATTTAAATTTAATATAGAACTAACATTGCGATGATCTATTTTATTTTTTATTGGGGAGAACCCCTTCATATACAGAATAATTTCTGTTCCTTCTAAGTTTTAATGCTGTTTCTTACTTCCAGTAGATTTTTTTTATCTACCTTGTCACGGTTTTCAAATGATGCTAGGAAATTCTCACCCCCTCCCCTTGTAAATTTTCTCCTGAAAAGTTTTCCCCTAAAACTTTCTTTCCCGTCGAAAATCTCCCCTACAAAAATCCTACCCTAGAAAATGTCCGAATATTTCCCAATAACAAATACCAGGCTATATATAAAACCCTTTCTTTGAAGATTATGGGAGCCCAAAGAAAAAATGAACTGACGAATTCGAATAGCTTGATTTATTTTTTTTTTCCGAAATATTAAAAGAAAATGTAAAACAAAAGTGAAGTTTTTCTTCATCAAGAAATTATCAGAAAATAATCAAGCTAAAAATCGCTCAAATTTTAGCGGTTAGTAGTAATTTTTCGGCGCAGTAGGAAAAAGAACATTGGTTAAGAATTACCGTAGTCTGCCGTAACAAGTACAGTATATCCACATAATCATATAGAAGGCAAAAAACTATGATTGAAAAAAAACCTTTAAGGACTTGAACCTTTGATGTCCTAATTTGAAGTCCAAGCTATAACCGACTAAACTATGAACTCTAGTTCTCTAATTTAATCCATTGGATTTTGTAGGACCATAATTGCGTAACTTACAGCTCTTTTCCCAGAGACTTGAGTGGCAGGTCATCAACCAAGGTATGGCTATTGGACCTTTCAACTATGCTGAAAAATTGCTATCTCTTAATTCTGATTGGACGACTTTAGGAGAAGGGTTTTTTTGGAGGGGGGGGGGCTAGCTGCCCTCGAATCTTTTTGGTTGCTTAAAAAGGGCAATAGCAATTTTAATTTTCGTTCGAATAAACCATTAAACATTTCTTTATGTTGTTCTGGTAACTCGCTAGCCCTAATTTAAAAAGGAAAAAACAACACGTCAGTGCTACCCATGCAAAAAAGTGATTTTCTTTGTTGTTCAAGGTGGGGGACTCGAATTACCCCTCAGAAGATTTTTTACAATACTGATTCCAATGGTGCAACTCTGATTTTGATCTAATGCTATTTTCGAGGGAGTTCGGGGAGTGATTTTTTTCAAAATCATCGAAAATTTGTTTTCTCAGTAAACTTTTACTTTTAAGATTAACCGAAATAATAGCTACTGTTCCAGAATCAATGACATATGGCAATTTTTTCTCATTAGGCATTTTTGTCAAAATGTGCTTTTCAACTTTTGGTTACTATGGGCTGTGGTTTGCTATTTACTAGTTTGCAGCTACACCTGCAACCATGATAGAAGGCACAAAGTCATGATTAAAAAAAACACAACACCAATACCGATACACGCGATATTGATGCACCTGATACCGATACGCGCGATACCACGTACAACCCTTCCCCTGGGACTATGGAGGGTCATATCATCATCAGAACCATATTTATTGGACCTTCGAACTATGTTGAACATAATGGCTATCTAAAAAAATTTTATAGGATGACTTTAGGGAAAGGGGGCCTTTTGGGCCCTCTTCCAGTCTTTTTGGTCGCTTAAAAAGGGCACTAGCAAATTGGATTTCCAATAATACGAGCCATTAAAATCTTTCTATGATGTGGTAATTCGCTAGCCCTGGTAGAAAAAAAGAGACACATCAGTGCTATCCTTGCTAAAAGTGATTTTCCTTGGTGTTCAAGGTGGAGGACTGTAATCATCCCATACAAGGTTTTCGACCATGTTGATTCTATTGGTGTACTTTTTATTTCGAAAAATATTTCTTTATTGAAAAGTCTTTCTGAGTCTTTCTAGACTCAGAAATACAAATATTAAATATTCGTTTACGTTACGTTAAGTCACAGATGAGTTACGTTCTTTATTAATAGTGGAAAAGAGACAAGAAATAAAAGATGCCGTTTAGGCAGAAGGCTGTAGTAGCTGCCACTTTTCTGATTTTCAAGCCAATATATTTCCCTTGCTGTTCAAGCCAAGGGACAGAAAGTTTCCTATATAGGGGTTTCGGACAAGGTGGTTCTAATGGTGTACTTTTTGTTTTGATCTGACTCTATTTTTAGGAGTTATGGGTTATTATATTTCTTAACATTGGACGTGATCGTCTCTTACTAGGTTGCTAGCTACCGCTGCAACCCGGACCAGGGTCTTTCATACAGAGCCGGATCTAGTTTTTTTTTCAGTAGGAGAGAGGGGGAAAAACATATTTTTCCTCCCCATGCCGCTTTGTCAGCTTTGTAAATATTACAATTGAACCCTTTCAACTTGCTATTTCCTTATTAGATGTGTTCATGCAAAGGCAGAACCAACCCTTTACCAATAGACAATGATTTAACTTAACCGTTCCCTTACTTAGGCTTGACTTACGTTTGGCAGTATTATAATTAAAGATTGTGGATCCACGGAAATTGTAAAAAGTAAAAAAAAAAAAAAACCTTGAAGATAAAATAGAGATTATTTATTTTAAAATGGCTTCAAATTAACAATGCCATTTCAATATTAAAACACATGATCAATAAAATAGAAATAAACAAAGCGAAATAGATGGTTTCATATGAAGATCAAAGAAAAATTTGCCCCTTAAATCTCTTGTTACTAAAATACTGCACAAAGAAAGTAATCTTTCCGGTGCCAAAGTGAAATTTTCTTGATGTGATTCTACCAGCATTAGGAGTTTTGGTACAGTAAAAGTAAACCGATTGAGGCCACTTTTAACAGTATAAAAATAAAGCATTTTTTCGAGTAATAATAATCTGTATTTCTTACAATTTAAGATTGTTTATTACTCACTATTGGTATTATAGCTGGTGAGACCAAAATGTTACCTGATATTTCTGTTTCCAAATGTTACCAAAATGTTACCAAATGATATTTGGTATTGAATGTTACCAAAATGATAAATCAATCCAATATTTCTGTTCAATGACTTTGTGGTTATTAAAAAAATATTTATTTTTATGCTTATGTTTTTAAGATATTTTCAATTGTATACTGGAATTTACTGATATCACAGCGGGTGTAAGACTAGGAAAAGCTCTATAAATTAGTTAGTCGTTGTCAGGCTCGTACACACTTTGAACTAATAAATCAACATTATTATTTTTTTTATACTTGGTTTCTGTGTTTTAAGTAAAGCGCTAGTTTTCTATAACCCTACAAAAATGGTGAATATGATTATTTGGTTTATTTGTACTAGTTTTATATGTTAGATGAACTGTGAAGCAATAATTTTGTTCGTTTTTAGTTTCAATATCGCTCTTTACGTCCCTAAAAAAAACTTTGTTTTTTTAATTTAATTTTCTTTAGAATCTTCCAAGAAGGAAAATCCAAAATCTTTCTCTTGTCAAATTATTATTTGTTTGTGTCTTTAACTGCTTTTTCAAGCAGTTAAAAACAAATTAAACTACTTTTTCAAAGGAAGTGTCAGGTGCTTTTTTTGTCAAGCATTGGAAAGTTCATTTAAACTTATTTTCAGCAAAATGTCCTTCTTTTTTTTTGGTGGGGAGGGGGAGGGAGACTGTTGTATAATATATATATATATATATATATATATATTATATATATATATATATATATATATATATATATATATATATATATATATATATATATATATATATATATATATATATATATATATAAGTATATATATATATATATATATATATATATATATATATATATATATATATATATATATATATATATATATATATATATATATATATATACTTATATAATGTATTTAAACTTCAGAGAACCCTATTGTTGATGTCTTGATGGCTACAGCCGCATAGAAGACTATCAGTCACCAGGATTTCCTTCCATATGAACAATATTCTTCGTCCAACGGACATTATGCAATAAAATATTATTAAGAACTTATTCAACGAAACTACTGTTCATCGAAAATTTTGGATAAATATTCACGTTTTGTCCAAATTACAATTCAATGTTTTAATTCTTACGCAGAAAAAATGAAAAGTTGCGCGCTACCAATTAAATTACAATTATTGATATATACAATTTAACAGATAGAAAACGGGGGCTTATGGGCCCGGTACCTCACATCATACCTTGGTTACCTGGGCATGATTTGAAAAATGATCTGATATCGAATAATATAAAAAAATAACTAAAATTAAGGGGCAACATTTAAACTCAAAATGAACGTGTTAAATAAACTGGAGGAGCTACATTTTCTTCTATTTCTCGCTCTTTACGCTAAAGTTTGACTTTTTTGTCCCAATTTTTCTTATACCTGTTGCTGAAACACGGGCCATTGAATTAAAATAAGATGGTTTTTCAAAGCACTAAAAACACATGCAGAATATATGATGTAGAATCAAACAGTTAGTGGTAATGAACTGTTAGTAAGAAGTGACTCAGGCCAATAGTAACTGAAACTCTAAGGGGAATTTGATAACAATTAAAACTAACTAACTAACTAAATTTTCCACGGGGAAAATTTTTCGTCGGGAGAGAAGTTTCCGGGGGGTAAATTTTCGATGGGAAATTTTTTAACTGGGGAAATTTGCTAGAATTTCTATACGAAATTATTTTTATTTATCTTACTTTCTCTCTGCCGACTCAATTTTACATGTGAAGTTGTTAAAGGGAATTGTCCAGGGGAAAATTCTTAACGGGTTGGAATTGTCTAGAGTATCTCTCCGTGGGGGGGGGGATTTCCAAGGGAGAAATTATCTATGGGGGAGTTTTGCACGGGATGAATTATGCAGATGGAATTTCTAGGCATTACCCGGTAATTCATATGAGACGCTGTATAAATAAGGGGTTTCTCACTCCGGGAACTATATTTAAACTTTAGATTTTTTTGGTTTAGGGGGAATAAAGGTACCTAGGTTAGGTTAGGTTAAATATTTAATATATGCTATGCTTTACTCCCACCCCCCTAATGTGTAAATATATGACCCAAATTTGTTTCTAAACTATTATATTTGTGTCATATTTTGTTTTATTTCATTAGCATTAACGAAACTTCACTTATCGCATGTTTACTGGATGCTAAACAATTGCCGAATTTTCTACCGGGGGGTGGGGATTTCCGGCATGATTTTAAAAAAATAAGAAAATGAAGCCCTTTTCAAATAAATGCGTGCTAAGACAACATTTTCTGCCTGAATCTTCCGCAAGAAATTTTTCAGAGGGATTTTTGTCTAGACAATTTTTTTGAACTTTTAAAAACTTATTATTCTAATTAAACGACCCTTGTGTTTCAGGAGTCGTTCATAAAAAAATTGGGATAAAAAATCAAACTTTAGTGTAAAGAGCGAGGTATTGAGGAGGGGGTAACCCCCCTCCCCTCATATACGTAATGATTTATGTCATTTCAAGTTTTGATGTGCTCTTACTGTCAGTTGGAAAAACATGTCTTTTTATTTATTTAATCCCATACAAGGACAAGTCTTTCGCCAAAAACTCGTCTGTCAGCCGAATCAAACGCTTGCTCATATCTACAAAACTGAGGACTAAAGGTGTTAATGGTTCAGGCACTTCTCAATTATTCACCTAAGAGTGAAAATTTTGTCAACACATCCTCTACCCTTCCTAAAACCACCCTGCTCTTCTCTTACAACTATCTACAGCATTTCCAAGTCTAAAATGTATAATCATATTAAATAATTTGCCACCTACAGAAACCAGACTAATAGCTCTACAATTACCACACTCATTCTTAGCGCCATAGAGAGGTTTAATTAGTTTTCGCAAAATCGCTAGGTACTTCCCTTTTTTCAAAAATCATATTCATTATCTTCAGTAACTTATTTGTAACCTCATAACCACCATTTACCACACCCATTTACCACACTACCAATACCCGCGGCCCTAATTCTTCCTCACAAGTTCTTCCAAAGTCTTCCTGTCACTAATTCTTCCTCACAAAATAAATCTCCCTTCACATACAAAGTGTCACAAACTTTTTCATTCTTCTCTATATCTTTTCCTGCAATTCTGTAACGGTTTAGCACATTCTCAAAATGTTCCTTTTCTTTTTCTCATTACTAATTGTGTATAAGAAAATTAATAAAAATTAACGCATCAGAATAATTTGACTTTAGGCTGATTCAAAATGTATGAAATTAACTAAGTTTAATTTTGCCCTTCAAATGTTGCGAGCCTGAGAAAACTTGCTTGATTTTCGAAAAAGGGGAAACACCCCCAAAAAGGGAAGGGATCTTGATGCCTCTCCATTAAATTCAGCGTTACAGAAAAACTTATTTTAAAGGTTTTAAGCTCCTTATTACGAAAATTTGGGATTCTGCATTTTTGTTTCCCGAAGAAAAATTACGGATGCGTGTTCATTTTTTTGCTCAGGGGTGATCGTACCGAACTGATGGTGATTCATCTCTCATGTCTCATATCTCTCATCATAAAATTAGGCTTAGTGATGCATTATTGCGAATCAGGTATTATTAAGAATAGGCGGCGGGTCATTCTGTAGTTGGAAGGGGCGGCTCAGTTACCTAAAAGAGCGTATTTCAATACCCAAACTGTCCAAATATCCATAAGCCTTCAGATCAATATTGAAAGGGTATGGGTGGGGGGAGTATTGGGTAGGAATTTATCTCTCATATTCCTCCATAGACAGGGAAAGCTCTGGCAGATGCATCAAAGAATGCATTTTAATTCCCAAATATCCTAATTCTCATTGAGCCTTTAGGTTAATTTGGAATTAAGTTTTTGGGAATCTGGGAGGGGGGATAGAACTGATATATAGTCCCTCATGATTATCAGCAATAGTTTTAGCCTATGCCTTTGTTAGTGGTGCTAGAGGGGAGAGGAGGTAAAGTGCCCTTCCCATTGTGACAATCTTTTCGTAGCATAAAATATCACATTCACAAGCTTTCCGGTACAGAGGTGAAAAGGCGAGGCGGCCATCACGAACCTCACCAGAAAACATCTTTTGGGGGGGTGGGGGGGCAAGTGTTACCAGAACTTTGTTTCCAGCTATTCCAAATATTTATCTTGTCCTATTTATATACAAAGGTTCAATGTATTTAAAATACTACTACTACTACTAACAACTCACCGCAGCACCAAGCCGCCTGAGGCCAACACAGCTGCGCACGCTTCTCCTCCACACCAATCTATTCAAAGCCTCCCTTTTTACACCCGCCCACGAAGTTCCCATTTCCTTTAAATCTTTCTTTATGACGTCCTCCTACCCCAGACGGGGTCGACCTGCTTTCTGTTTAGCCCTAGACGGTTGGCCGAAAAGAACAATTTTCGGCAATTTGTAATCCTTCATCCACACAACGTGCCCTACCCACCTCAACCCTTCTTTCATTATAGCCCTAGAGAGCGGTATTGAACCACATTTTTCATATAGCCTATTGTTTGAAATACGGTCAGTCAGCCGGGTACCCAGAAAAATCCTTAAGCAATTTCTCTGGAAAACATCTAGCAAATCTTCATCCGCTTTTCGGAGCGTCCATGCTTCAGAGCCATATTTGACCACTGTCATCACTGTAGCTTCTAATATTCTAATCTTGGTTTGCAGACTTATCTTCCTATTCTTCCAGACTTTTTTTAACTGTGAAAAAAACACCCTGAGCCTTGGCTATTCTACTTTTAACATCTTCACTGCTCCCACCATCTTCACTAATAATACTACTAAGGTAAGTGAAGCTGCCCACCTGATCAATCTTTTCATTACCCAACGTCACCTTTTCATCTTCACTTATTCCTAGCCTTAGTGACTTAGTCTTCTTAACATTAATTTTCAAACCTATTCTAGCACCCTGAACACGCAAAATCTCTAAAACTTCTTTCATTCTGCTCACACTCTCATCTAGGATGCTTAAATCATCAGCATAATCTAAGTCCAGGAGACTTTTTCCTCCCCATTTGATTCCGTGGTCTCCCATTGCCTTTCCTGTGCTCCTTAAAACAAAGTCCATCAAAATAATCCATACAAAGGGGGATAGACCACAACCCTGCTTAACTCCTGATTCAATACAAAACCAGCTGCTAACCTCATTTCCTACCTTAACCGCAGCAGTGTTATCCTTGTACACAGCACTAATCACTTTAATGTATTTGTCTGGTATACCAAACAAGGATAAAACCTTTACTAAAGCTCCTCCATCAACAGAATCGAACGCTTGCTCATAATCTATAAAACTGAGGACCAAAGGTGTTTGAAAACTCAGACACTTCTTAATTATTAGCCTAAGAGTGAAAATTTGGTCGACACATCCTCTACTTTTCTAAAACCGCACTGTTCTTCTCTTAAAACTTTGTCTACGGCATCTCTCAGTCTAAAAAGTATCATATTACTAAGTAATTTACTACCTACAGAGACCAGACTAAATCCTCGATAATTATCACACTCACTTTTATCACCTTTCTTATAATGTGACTTAATTAAGGTTCTCCTAAAATCGTTAAGTACTTCACCTTTTTCAAAAATCATATTCATAATCTTCAGTAACTTATTTCTAACCTCAGAGCCACCATATTTAAGAAACTCATTTACCACCTAATCAGCACCTGGAGCCTTATTATTTTTTAATCCTTTTAGCTCTGTCGCTAATTCCTCCTCACAAAAGAAATCTTCCTTCACATCCAAGGTATCACGAACTTTTTCATTTTCCTCTACATCTTTTCCTGCAGCTCTATCTCGGTTAAGCAAATTCTCAAAATGTTCAGCCCATCTTTCTTTAGTCTTTTCCTTATCGCTAATTGCGACCCCACTCCTATCTTTAGCTGGGCCGAGTCCGGATTGACTGCTCCCTCTCAATTTATTAACGTGCCAGTACAATATTTTACTATTATGCCGTCTAGCTGCATCTTCAAGATCCTCGGCAATTTTATCCATGGACTCCAGTCCATGGATAATCCAGTCCAGGCATCTTCAAGATCCTCGGCAATTTTATCCATGGACTCCAGTTCACACCTTCTTAGTTCATATTTTAATGCTTTCTCCACTTTCTTTACATTCCTTTTGTTTTCATATGATCTGTCACTCAGATAATTCTTGTACAAGTCCTTTATCCTTTCTATTAAACATAAAGCTTTTTCGCTAACCTTCTTAGCTGAAGTTCTAGCTTTCATCCCTAATACACCTTCAGCAACTTCATAAATTATTTTTCTAAAATTATTCCAACCATCTTCCACATTATCAATTTTTAAACTTTTCATTTTAGTATTCAACTGTTCCTGGAAAGTTTCTCTCAAATTCTCATCCTGGAGTCTACTAACATCTTAACTTCCCGGGAGGTAGTTACCCTTCCGATATTTCAGCTTTAAATTAATCCTTGACACTACTAGATGGTGATCTTTACTTTTAACATCAATAATGGCACTCCTATATACCCTAGTATCTTGTATTGATCCTGCCAGTCTTTGGTTTACCATAACATAATCAGTAAGTTTTGCTATCTTACCATCACGTGAATACCATGTTAACTTATGAGCCATTTTATGACCAAACACCGTATTGGTTATAACTAGATGGTTATACCTACAAAATGGCAAAAGTCTGTATCCATTACTGTTTTCTTTTCCTACACCAAATTTACCTAGGCTAGGATACCATCTATCCCTATTTCTACCGACCTGGGCGTTAAAATCTCCCAGTAATTACATCATATTTCTACCTGGGACCGTGTTTATTTGCTACTGTAACTGTAAGTAAAATTCGTCTGATTCACTAGTATCTCCGTCAGTCGGTTCTACGGGGGCGTGTACTACTATAACTGATACCCTGAACTTTTTAGTCATAAAATGAGCAATTAGTATTCTATTATTAATACCTTCCCAGCCTAAACAAGACTTAGCAGCTTCCTTATTCATCATGAGCCCTACTCCCTGTCTATGTACCCCATCCTTCCTGCCTGAGTAAACAAATTCTACATCACCTAATTTCATGCTTCCTAGTCCTAAGATATGAGTTTCTGAAACTCCTAATAAATCCATTTGAATCGTCTGAATTCGTCAGTGAAAATGTCGATACGATAGTCATTTTTTAACGTCCTAACATTCCAAGTTCCAATTTTCATGTTCTTTAAATCATTGAAATTATTTTTGCCTCAGGAAAAGCAATGATCCTGGATACCAGTGCAGAAGGGGATCACATATCTTCTCAAGTCTATACTGAAGTGCTTAAGTCGGATTAGAGCCGGACAGCAATAAGTCCCTGGGACCTCCATGAATGGAGGCACTGTGCAATCCTGGGCCCATCTTGGTCACAACATGATTTTCAGCACTAGGCGATACTCTTCTATCAACAAGAGTCGAAATCCTGCACAGACAATCTCAAGCCTATTTCCTCCGAGAATTAAAACCAAATACCTAACCACAATAAAAGTGAATCATTCACCAATATCCGTGATTTGCCAAGAAATTCAAATTGAACCGCCATCGACGGATACTAGCGAATAACTGAGAAATAAAATACAAACATTCATTCACCCAAACCAAAACGTAACAGCATTGAATGAGTTTGGGAGCTATGTCATCTGACTCTTGATTTTAATAATTGATTCGTTGCTGATTCAATGCTGTTCCGTTTTTCGTTAGTTTCTTCGTTATTTTGAAATAAATTTGGGCTATAGATTTGCGCATTAGGGAGGGGGATGAAGTATAGCGTTTCTGCATGCAAATTGTGTTTGGTACAATTATTCTGCATATTAGATAGACAGATAGATAAGTGTATTTTAAAGCTAAATATACGGCCATGAACACAGTAAAATAACATAAATGAAAGGCACAAATAACATAGACTTTGATCTGCGATCATCATAAAGCACCCAATGAAACACTACATTAACCTAATATAGTACTTAATACTTGGAAATACGCAAGGCCGTATCCAGGGGGGGGGGTTACCCAGTTTGAACCCCCCCCCCCCCGAAATTTTTGATCGAGTCGAAAATAAGTCGAAAATTAGTAAAACCTAGGTAAAAATCAGTATAATTAGTCGAAAACTGAGTCAAAAATTAGTAACCCCCCCCCCCGAAAAAAAACCCTGGATCCGCCCTTGGAAATACGGTCATTAAAAATACAAAAACACTTAACACTTAGAAAAAACACTGAAATGAAACATTAAATTTACTTTATATTAAATTTACTGGGATATTTTTTTTTTCTTAGTTAACAAAGTTTCCAGATACCTCGCTATTCTTCTGTAATTTCTTAGTATACTTAGAAATAATTGTTTTCTGACTTCAAACTGTCCAAATACTTTACCCCCCCCCCCTTTTATGTGCAAATATATAGCACAAATTATATATTTCCCATATATTCTGTCACTTGTCTTTGTTTTGTCTTTCGCTAAGCTGAAAAAAAACTAACGAAGAAACCAGTTTGTTCTCGAGTTCAACGTAGCGGAAACTTGAGTGAGTGGCGC
Source organism: Artemia sinica (assembly GCA_027921565.1). Taxonomy (NCBI): domain Eukaryota; kingdom Metazoa; phylum Arthropoda; class Branchiopoda; order Anostraca; family Artemiidae; genus Artemia; species Artemia sinica. The sequence goes on along the minus strand of CM051256.1, from coordinate 94,954,058 downwards.
ATAATACACAAGGACCAAAACTTTCCACCAACGGAAATTAAAATGTTAAACTCAAATAAAATTCGCAAATTTGGAAAACCTTATTTTCCATGGGGGGGGGGTATTTTCCGGGGGGGGGGGTAAGCGTTGGCCACCGTTTAAAATATATTTAAACATCAAAGAACCATATTATAGAGGTCTCATTCTTTAGCCGCGTAGAAGATCAAAGGTCACCCAGAATTTCCATCCATATGAACAATAGTATAATTTTGTTAAGAATTTATCCAAAAAACTACTATTCATCGAAAATTTTGCCTAAATATTTAGATTTTGTCCAAAATTTTAATTATAATCCTACCTTTTAAATCTTTAATAGAAAAGATAAAAAAGCGGGGCGCTACCAATCGACTTGCAATTATTGATATATATACAATTTAACAGCAATAATTTGGGGGCCTATGGACCCATTACTCAAATCATATTTACTAGGTCCGATCATGACTTGAAAAACGATAAAATATTACTAAAAAAACAAAAAAAAAAAACAACAGCAACAAGTACTTCAATTGAAATGAAGGGGCAAGATTAAATCTTAAGGCACCTAAGGCCTTACAATAGGCACCTACCTAAGGCCTTACAATAGGCACCGTAAGGCACCTAGTGCCTTACAATAAGGTTTTTAAGGCACTAAAAAATCTAAGCGCAAAGAGCGAGAAAGTCAAGAGGGGGTAGCTCCCTCATATACTTCATAATTTATATTATTTTAAATCTCAATGTTGCTCCTTACTTTCAGTTGAAAAATCTTGTTCATTTTTTTATTTAATCATATTTTAGGGAAGAATGTTCTGCTGTTTTTGTTGTTGTTGGAGTATCCCAGGTTAAAGGAAACTAGCTCTTAATCTATGTATTTTGGAGATGTAAGTTCTGACATCCTATCAACTAAAGAAGTCATTACTCCCCTTTTAACTTGAACAAGATATATATTTAATTCATTACACTTTTAGGAAGAATGCTTTTTTTTAGTATTCCAAATTAAACAAATCTAGTTCCTCATCTATGTATTTTGGAGATGTAAGTTTTGACATCCTATCAACTAAGGAAATCATTGCTCACCTTTTAACTTAGATAAGATCTATTTTTTTCAATTCATTTTACTTTAAGGAAGAATGCTTTGCTGTTTTTGAGTATCCCAAATTAAAGGAAACTAGCTCCTCATCTATGTACTTTGGTGATATAAGTTTTGACATCCTATCAACTAAAGAAAAAATCACCTTTTAACTTGAATAGGGTAATCTGACTGAAAAGACAAGTGACGAATATTTTTGTTGGTTTACGATGTATCGAAAAAAACTAATTCGTCATTATTTCGATGGTTTACAATGTATCGAAAATACTAATTCATCATAACTCTGATGAATCCACATATCTAAAATGGCGAAACAGATATTTTGAAAAGCCGAATTCACTATTACCTCTATGAATCTAATAATACTAAAATGGTAATTTATTTGTTGGTGAATTATTTAATGTACTATGGGTCTCAGGGGAATTCCTTGTCTATTCATTTTTGGCAAGCCATTTATTCTAGGACAAGGCCCCAGATTTTCTATGGGAATTCTAATTCGTAAGAATTTGAAAAGTATAAAATTATTTTGGAAGTAATTGTTAGTACAAAGGCGGTTTGATGCAATATTTCTGTGGCTTCCACAGAAATATTGTGTGGCTAATTCTGTGGCTAAATATTTTCTTAATTATGCTTTTAGTTGTAGTTTAATGAGTTGAGTGGTTCATGGAGTGGGATGGAAGTTCATTCTTTTCAGAAGTTTAAGTAGGAATTTAGTCACGACATAGATGATGCTCTTGGAGCTGTAGGTGGATGAGAAGATGGCCATGAAATCAGTGAAATTTTTGTTATCACAACAGCACTTCCTCCTTTGTAAACCATTTTCGGAGATGGGTACTTCAATGAAACCTACAATGAAAATAATTATTGCTTTTCCACATCTGAAAAATATATCTATAAAACTGGTGCAAATAAAATGACTGATATATACGACCACTGTAGAGGAATTTAAATTTCTCCATAGTGTATACGACGCAGGAATAGGTCGACTTACTGACGGATTTGAAAACACAAAGCGCTTAAGAAAAAAAAGTGTCGTTTTTGACCCGAAAAGCTATTACATAACTTAGGGAAAATCATCAACCTTCTATAATGCCCTCCGAAGCTTTGATATCGATCCCCCGAGCCATAATAATGATAATTTTTAGTATAAAATTAAATTATTGTAAAAATATCACTAAGGGTTGATGGGAATATATACAAAAAGCTCTTCCTGTAAAATTTGAACTAGACAAAATGCTTTAGTGCCATGAAATCAATTCTAATGAACTATATGTGAACCCTATTAAATCCAATTATTTCTGCCTATAGAACGTAGGGTTTGAAGTTATGCGAATTCTGAAGTTACCAAGATGGCTTTCGGACAGCTGATTTAATAGCCATTTAATAGCTATTAGATTAATTAAATACTGAAATAAAATAAAATAGTGATTTTGAAATAAAAAATGAAATTTTTGGTAGCTTTGTCTTGTATTTAATTTTTTTAAGGCTTCAGCTAACAGTAGAGAGGGGGGTGCTACTTCGATTGCCCACCCCTGCTGCCACCTACAACTTTTTTTTACATAATTTATGTCTGTTTGTTGTCAGTGAGAATGAAAAAAACAGGAATTTTCTCACTTTGATGGATGTTTTCTTGGATGGTTATGTGTGTTGGTCAATTTATTTGATGTTTTTCATGGATGTCAACAGTAATTTATGTCTGTTTTATGGTTTTTGTCAGTGAGAATGGAAAAACAGTATTTTTCTCACTTGAAAAAACAGGAATTTTGTCACATTTATGGATGTTTCTTGAATGGTTATGTGTGTTGGTCAATTTATTTGATGTTTTTCATGGATGTCAACAGTAATTTATGTCTGTTTTATGGTTTTTGTCAGTGAGAATGGAAAAACAGTATTTTTCTCACTTGAAAAAACAGGAATTTTGTCACATTTATGGATGTTTCTTGAATGGTTATGTGTGTTGGTCAATTTATTTGATGTTTTCATGGATGTCAACAGTAATTTATGTCTGTTTTTTGGTTTTTGTCAGTGAGAATGAAAAAACAGGAATTTTGTCACATTTATGGATGTTTCATGGATGGTTATGTGTGTTGGTCAATTTATTTGATGTTTTTCATGGATGTCAACAGTAATTTATGTCTGTTTTATGGTTTTTGTCAGTGAGAATGGAAAAACAGTATTTTTCTCACTTTGATGGATAATTGAGTCTAATGAGGACAGGGTCAACGACACTTCCTTCAAGATCTTGTTGTTGTTTTGGCCATGTGCATAGAGTCATTAGGGAGAACACGTGGTTAATTAAAACGATTGGGAATTTGGAACACCTGTGCTGTCAGTCATTAATCAAATTGTTTCCGGACAAAGTTTAATAATGTCTGACAGGTACTGTCAATCATTAATCAAATTGTTTCCAGGCGAAGTTTAATAATGTCTGACAGGTGATGTCAAGATTGATTGATATATCACGAAATAGGAATTAATTTGTTGTTTCTAAGGGGAATTATTGATTCAAGAAAGGGGAATTAATTTGTTGTTTCTAAGGAGAAGGTGGGGAAGAGATATATTGATTGCGTAATCGAAGGGAGAGAATTCCAGAGAAATTGATTACATAATCGGTAGAACCCTATCAGGAGCTCGTTACGGGAATCCATTTATGTGCATAGAATGACGTAATCGACTAGGACAGTTGGATTTCTGAGAAATTGATCACATAATCGGTAGAACCCTATCAGAAGGTCATGACGGGGGTCCATATATGGGCATAGAATGACGTAATCGACTAAGACAATTGGATTTCTGAGAAATTGATTACATAATCGGTAGAACCCTATCAGAACGTCATGACGGGAATCCATTTATGGGAATAGAATGACGTAATCAACTAGGAGAAATGGATTTCTGAGAAATTGATTACATAATCGGTAGAACCATATCAGAAGGTCATGACGGGAATTCATTTATGGGCATAGAATGATGTAATCAACTAGGACAAATGGATTTCTGAGAAATTGACTACATAATCGGTAGAACCATATCAGAAGGTCATGACGGGAATTCATTTATGGGCATAGAATGACGTAATCGACTAAGACAAGCAAGTTACTTTCTTAATGTCCCTCCTAAACCCATTTTCAACTTGAAGTACTTATCTTTTTCACC
>CM051256.1:94327297-94344797 GCA_027921565.1 Artemia sinica | reverse complement strand
AAGATAGGCAAGCCAATGAAATACTTCATCAGGCCCGTATGGACAAAATTGAAAAAGATAGACGAGAAAGAGAGAAAGATAGACAAGAAAGAGAGAAAGATAGACAAGAAAGAGAGAAAGAGAGGGTAGATAGAGAACAAAAGGAAGAGGCTGATAGAATAGCCAGAAAATGAAAAAAGGAGAATGATAAAATAGCTAGAAAGAAAGAAGAAACACATCACCAAGAGTTTAAAAGAACCATGATAGATCTAATTCCAGAAAGTGAGATTTTATCACAACTAACTTCTAGGCTGTCAGATAGCCATAATAATTTGTCTAAGAATCAATCGCGAGAAAATGAAAATTACCAAACATTAAACACTTTTAGGAGAAAATATACAACGTCGCTGACTAGGGGGGAAGGTGGACCGGCCCATAAAATAAATGGGGAGGCTAGTGCCGCCCTATCGGAAAAAAGAAATGCTTGATAGTCAAAATGATGATAATCTGGTAAAAATTGATTTCTCGGAGCTTTTTTCTAAAAATTACCATAATAAAGAAAAGAAAGTAACCTATAAAAGGTTGAATTGGGCTATAGCACATAATCAAGGAAATTTGACGAGTTTGTGAAATCACATAAAATAGAAGGAAAATTAAACGGAAAATTGACTGAAATGGTAATTGACTCAGGGAGTGAGCAAACTTTTGTGCGAATGGACCTAATTAAAAAGACAGAAATAGACCATAAAAATAATATTACAACAGTGTGTTATTATGGAGATAAGCACCAATGCCCGTCTGCTTGGGTAAGAATAGAAATTGCAAGGAACGACGGTACGGTCCAGAGAAAAACGATTAAAGTAGGCTTAGTACCTACTCGAGCAGTGGATGTTTTACTAGGAGGAGACTTTGGAGATATCTTTGCAGAAATTAGAAAACTTGAGTACACTTTTAATGAATATGCGACGCTAACAAATACAAGCCAAAATGAAACGCTGATTGTACCAGAGAAAAAGGAGACGAAATCTATTGTACGCGCTTTCGAGAAATTTTAGTAGAATATGAAAAACCAAATGTCGGAATTCAGTTCCCATTTGATAACGAACTATTTGTTTCGGCGATAAGAATAAAGAAGACTAAAAGAGAGAAAAGAGATATTAAATGGAGCTACAATGAAGCAATGCAGTCAAAGATAGTGGACACTGGAGTCCAAATCAGATATAACGATGATTTATTATTTTGCGCGAATGAAAGAATTGAGAAAAGTAGAGACGAAAAGAGGAGTGTAAAGAAGAGACAAAATTTGGAGATTCAGCCTGCAGTGGCGAAAAATAAAAAATGTTGGATGGGCTGTGCCTTGAAAACATAGATAATAAGGGGGAAAAAGAGGTCAAAGAACCATGGGGAATAAAAGAAGATGGTTACAAAATAGATATGGATGACCTACAACGGGTTGGGGGAAAGTTGGGAGATATGGAATGTCGAGTCGGATTCGAAAGATTTGGGAAGGAATCTGATATTGGTCTGATCAACTCAAAAGAGGGTTTGTTCCTTTATGAGGGGGAGGAATCCCTTGGGGAATATCCCCTGTGGGAAGTCGCAAAAGATAGCCATTTTCCTCAATGCACAACTGGCGGACAAGTTGTGATCCCTTTACCGAGATTTCGCCTTTCTAATCTGGAGTCCTTGGGGGATACTCTCTCCCATTCACTTCATACTTCACCCAAACCCTTTTCCAGTAACCCGATTCATAGTTGTTATTCTTCATGGGAACCGACAATTATTTCCGGCAAATTATATTCAGTGGGAGATGTATCCAAATTTCATTTTCAATTAGCATCAACGTATATTCTTCAGTTAATTATCCCAGGGGAGGAAACCCAGAAAAAAAGTGATTCATGGTTCGCAAAAAATTTTACTTCATTTCCAGTACCCTTATCGTTTTCACAGGCCTTTGCATTTTCAGCCTTAGATTATTTGAAATTATGCCAAGGGACAATTTACTTTTTGATTGAGATGTGGGGTTGTTTCCAGATATGGAAATTAAGAGGCTAGTGCAGCCAATTATTCACGATGGCTGGCATCATCACATGTGCCAGAAACTGATTCTCTGCTCCTCTCAAATGTAAATTCATGAGAGCGAGAAAATTTATTGTTTTGAATTGTGCTGCGCACAATCATTACCTACGAATCTTGAAGATTTCAACTTTCAAAAGTTAGTGCGGATGCTGTGCGATTTAGACCATGGTGGTCCTACAGTAGGGACATGTCGAGGACGACCGATCCAGAGCCAAGTGGTGGAAGAGACAAGGCAAATGGATTTTGTAAAGTTGAAGTTAAGTGTTTATGTTTGTAAGGGTGGACCAAGGCAGCGCGTGGGCAGTCATTTATCTTACGGGGGGAGGTGTTGGGGTTCCACCCCTGTTTCTTTTCCTTTCAGATAAATGACCTGTTTTCTTTTTCTTAATTACATTTGCTTATAGCATAATTTCAAAAGACAGGTTAAATTCCGTTACTAAGCGATAGTGGTTTTGCAATAGGTAAGCTGTGAACCAAGTTTATTTTTTACTTCCTGGTTTGGGAGTCATTGAAAGATAAATCTAAGAAGTTGAATTGGGTTTTGAATGATGATGTAGCTGATTGGCTGGGCCAATCGGAGGTCCACCCATATGAACAGTGGTGTGTAAAATATTATTTAGTGCTAGTCTATGTTTTGACCCCGGTTGGGGAAGTAGTCTGCGTTTTGACCCAGTTTGGGGAAGGATATTTCTGTTGTTACGTGTGACCCTTTTGGAAGAATACAAGTAAGGTATTTTCTACAAACTGTGTACTATTTTCCGTAACCCAGGCAGGATAGGAATAGAGCTACGAGGTACCGTCATTATTATATTGACAGGGAGGTTTGTTACCTCCAAGGAGAGAGTTAAGAGATTTTCTAGCCGTAACCCAAGGCGGGTACATTTGGCTTTAGAAAGTGGCCATTTGACCACTCGATCGCGTTATCATACCCTGGGACAGGGTATACTGTAAATAGGGTAGTACCAAACCCGATATTTGCAGAACTGTTGGGGTAAAAGCGGGAATCTCACTAACATTTGGGCCGACAAGGGGTTCTCCCCTTCGAGTAAGTGGCATAGCAACCTTTTTGCGCCATTTTTGCATCAATAAGTGGCGACACCCGTACTTACACCCCAATAAGTGGTGCCAGCGGTAGCTAGCGCTACGAACAATAGTCATCGGGAAAGCACTGACTATCGGTAAGCGAATTATGAAATGCTTCAATGGATGGGAGTTTCTTGTCACTTAACCTCGCGCTAGAGTTGTGATAATCATAGGCATATATGCCTTTACAAGCTAGTAAATCATTTATTTCATTGTCCGGAAAGCGCTGCTTAAGCAGAGGGAAAGTATCAAAATTGTCACTTTTCTGCATTTAAATGAGTTGGTTTAAAGATTTAGAAAAAATCTATATGAGCGTAAAAAACGGAATTTATTCCAACAAGTATGCCCATTATCAAATGTCTGCAACTCGGATTCTAAAAGCAACAGCTTCTCAGAGGATTTGGGTATAATATTATATGCAAAAGGGTTATCTACCCAGGCACATCTGAAACTCCCCCCTTTTGCTTATGTGCTAATGCTGATAAAATAAATTTCAAGTCATAATTTGAATTGTGGATAAAAACCGGTATAATGTATTGTTGACTTACGTTTACATTGCACGATTAATGTGCCACGCCACGAAAATTACTACCCCCTGATGACATTTACTGCCATGAATAATCCTGGTCGCTGACTTTCCCCTTCCCTCTTAGTCCTTTTTCCCCTAGTCCATTTCCCCTTAGTCCCCTCTTCAAATTACCCCTTACAAAACCAACATATTTTCCCATTTTTTATTGCCAAGCAATCCTCTGGCAAAAGAATCATGGAATAATGTGGGTTGTAACCGAGAGATTGCCTTCTTCACTCTGACGATTAATGTAGTCAATGCTGTGACCATGAAATCATTCTTGTTCAATGTCTCAACAATTTCTAACAGGCGCAGAGTGTTACTGGAGTCGCTTTGAGTGTGGGTATATGAGACTGCAATAGCTTGATGTTCTTTGATATGATTTTTATTTTGAGGATCGTTCGAATCTGTGAAACTAGCCTCACAATCTAAACTGATTTTATCACTTTGCAAAAGTGTATTCTGAAAATTTCTAAATCGTTAATTTGCATGGTCACCGTTGACTGTCTCCACAGATTGATAGCCGTGTCGTTTACAATGTTTCATGTGATTCTGTAGCTTTAAATCACTGCGAAATCTCGACAAACACATTGGACAATAGTAGCATACCCCACGCCCCTTTTTACCTTCCCCCAGAACTCTACTAATATCCATAATCGGATTAAAATGTCCAATTGAATAAGATTCAGTAGGTGGTGTGTACAACAGCCAAACCCAGTGCTTCACAGATTCAATTGACGGAGCCCTTACTGGAAATATCACCCCCTTTTTACTAGTACGCACTCACCTTTCAAATTCCGTTTCGTATTGTATTGCTGTAACACCAATATTTAAATGCGTGTTTAACCGTTCATAAATATATTTTTCTTTGAGTGTTACAGGAAATTTACCTGTTAAACAACTGTTAAAAAACTTAAATGTACTCGGCGGAAATCGGAACCTTCTTTATCATTGACAGCCCAATTGCCCAGATTTCTCTTAGTAGCATTATCTTTCAGAGATCGGAAAGCCGCTATAAGAAATGCGTACATGAAACACTTTTGGCCTGTCCCGAAAACAAATTCGTTGTACGCCCTGACAACCTTCTAAATCAGGATTATATTTTACAGCTATACCCTCATCCTTATGTCCCCCTCTTAAAATAAAATCTTTTTTAAATTTATATATATTAACACTTAAATTTTCAACAAATAATACCACAGAACCACTACCCTTCTCATTATAATTGTCCAATTTAGTGACAACACTGCTTAACCATTCCATAAAAACATTCTCATTATTCCCCAAATGAGGATGAAGGGTTAGCATTTCAGTGTGTAGAAAATGATAATAAACTTTTTCATGATTTCCATTTAAATATAATATTTTTAAAACTGTTGAAGCCTTTTTGCTGTCCTGACCCTTCCCCCCACGTCCGAATTTGGTGCTCGAGAAGTGCTCGAATCTTTTCCACGTATGTATGGATAATATTTATTGGGTCAGTTATAATATTCCCCTCCACTAGTGTATTAAAAGGTTCAACGAATATTACTGTAAACACCTCTATCGTATTCAAGACAGAATCTGTTAGCTGAAATTCCGGTAGTGCTGGTGTGATTTGCATATTCTCCTCACCTCCCCCTCCGCTCTGTTCAACCTAAAAATTAGGGTTGTTGCTTGGAGTGAAATCCCCCAGTTCGCTTAACATAGACTGAAGCATGTTAGGACTATCTTAATCAGACAAAGCCAATTTATTTTCTTCTTCATTTATAGTTGGTTGAAATGGGGTTATGCTCGATAAATCTGTGGGGAGAGGGTTCGCATTTGAATCTCTAGTAAAATTATCGAAAATTTGTGAAGTATTAGGGCTTAGCCCACCAAAATTGCTCTCTGACGTACCTTGATATGATTGGTCAGAACTAAGTTTTATGCCATGTTCCAGTGTGCTAGGGACTACATCATAAGAATTGTTAAAATCACTAAAATACTGTTTTGAAAAGTTATCTGACCATTCGGGGTCACCAATAATGTCCGAAGGTGTATCATCTAAATTATCACTACCATCACCAAAACATGTCTCTAAGAATTTACTATATCGTTCAAAATCATTGTTGTTAACAGCCAATGTTTCAATGACCTGATTGTCACGAAACTCTCTTGGTGTTTCACTTAAAGCTGTCTTCTCAATGAGATCGTATAATTCTTAACTTGATAATTGAGGTGGAGGAGGTAATGACGTTATGTCTACCGTTCTAACCTATAAAGAAAATAGCTTATTTGGAAAGTGCATAAATAACCCTATTTTTAAAAGAGTCGAAAAATGTATAAAAAAAGTTTTACTGTGATGTTGACTATAAAAAAAGTATTTTGGAATTAAATACACATTTTCAAATCATGGCATACACTTTGAGCCTCATGTGTCCAGCATTTCAAATGCATAGACCATTTTTCAATTTTATTGGTACATTTTATAAGTAATTTTGCTTCTTCTTCACTCAAAGGAAAGCATTTCCAGACATCAAAATCCTATAAGCAAATAAGGATTCTTAGATATTTCAATTTACTTAATAAACATTTGTATACTAATAGTGCCGTGTAAACTCCAGTCCCCTTCCCCTCCCAAACATAAATTGAATTATAATACTTTTAAGTTTGTAGTAACATTCATAGTTTTCTTAGTGAATTATCTACTAGAAAGAAAGTAATAAAAGGCAGCGAATACATCGCTCACACTAAAATAGTAAAAATGTTAACATGTAACATGCTTAATAGCGGGACTATTTGCAATATAATAGTCATAAATTTGCAATATTGGTAGTTTTCTAATGCACTCAAAATGGAAAACAAATATCTTATGAAAATATTGCTCATATGCAGCATATAGCTCCCCCAATTCTCCATCTCACTATTCATAGGTTTTACTGTGGATACTATGACTGGAATATATATCGTTTTTTTTTCAAATGAAGCTTTGCTATCCTAATTCATGAGAATTTAGCAAAGCTGGATGTAGTTCAAAGGTTTCAATAATTACACATGTTTATCGAGGCGATTAAATCACTGTGAAGTATTATTTATGTTAAGAAGGATTTAATTACCTTTGGAAGAATTTGTCGTTAGAGACTGCTAGTCTATTTACGAGAAATATCAATAAAATTTAAAGTCACATTAATACCATCTTGCGAAGCCATTGCTACTTCAAATTCCTGTATGCAGGGTTGTACATTAGGGGTGAGGACATTCTCGCCCTTAATAGAAGCTGGGATATATACAATAATGCTAGGTTGTGATCTGTTCACATCCTCAATCCGAGCCTTCTTTTCGGGGGGAGGGGCACATTCTTCAAAATTATCCTTAAAAAGAAATTAAATAATAGAGTTTTTCGTAGAGTAAAAGACATTGTGAAAAAACCAAACTCGCCCCATTTTAAACATCCCAGCCCCTCCCCCCTCTTCTATATTGATGCGAGATTTTTTTCTACTCTAATGAAAGCGAAATGAAAATTAGAACATCTGATGTTCAAAAGGGTGAACTTGTTTTAAAAGTCAATCTCTTTGACGAAGCTATCTATGTTTAGATTATGGGGTGTAGAAATATTTGGGCATCTTGTACAGTTCAAGCAAAGACACTTTGTTATTAAGATTCGACAGAGCTTTTAAAAATTCTATGATTGTGTGTAATACATTTTTTTGTTTTGAATAATAACGAGTTTATCAAAGTTGAAAGAAGCCATTAATATACTATTGGATATTAACCTAAAACTGAAGTAAGTTGAAATAAAGATTTTTTAGTAGTCATTAACTATTACGATAGTTAGATCTCAAAACCCATTTTGTGGGTATCATTTAGTCAGAATAACTTTTTTTGTGGGGGAGAGGTGAAAAAGTACCTAGGTTAGGTTATGCATTTAATATATGTTATGCTTTACCTTCCACCCCAAAATGTGCAAATATAAAGCCCGAATTTGTTTCTAAACTACTATGTTTTCATCCTATTTTGTCTTGCTTCATTAGCATCAACCAAACTTAACTTTTCGTGTGTGTTCCAGATAGTTCACAAGCACCCAAACTTTCATTCAGAAAAGCCTATAGGACAGAATGATACAAAAAGAAGCATTAAATAAATTATGTTTCTAAAAACAAATTAAGACTATAACCTTGAATTAAGTGGGGATAAATTTCATTGTTATTCTACGCTACAAACCCCATTATATGACCTTCGAAATGCTATAAACTCTAGAAACAAGGACTATATAGTTCAAAAAGCTCGATAACAGATTCCCAGTATATAGCAAATGAAACTCAGAGACGAATGAAAATAACAAAATGAAAAATAAAATAAAAAAAGGTGAAAAACGAGGATTTTGTCAGTCAGTAGCGAACCATGAAGAAGAAGAAATAAGCAAATATTTCGACACCCTCTGCCAAGTCGTCCTCAGTGCAAAACAAAAAAGAAAGAAAAGACAAAGAAAACAACGAAAATCGAACCTTTCGAAGTTTACTTGACAATGACAGAACAGAAACCAAATAAGAACCAGGTTGGAATCAATGAAAAATAAATCTACCAAGATGATTGAGCCATAATCCTTTGTTTTTCTATAGCTTTAGCTGGCCTAAAAAATTGTTCATCATTTGATGTGCAAATCGGTTCTTTCAAGTTATAGCGGGTAAAAATGTTGATTGAGTCCTTCAAAATTAAACTGTCATAAATTGGGCTTAATGAAATATTTCCAGTATCTCTATTTATTGCTGAATTTCGGTTTATGTGGTCTTAGAATATATCCCAGTATATAGGCTAATAATTAGATAAAAAAGCGTGTTAACACATACACAGCTTATAGACTTAAAATTTACATCAAGCGACATTTTCACTGCTAGCTAGCTAGCCTAGCCTGGGCCCGAAATAAATTGATTTGTTTAAAGAAAAAATGCTACCAGGGTTACATTTAATATATACTATGCTTTATACTTTGCTTTTGTTAGGCAGGCTAGTCTAGGCTACAGACTCTATCATATAACCTTCAAATGCCATAAACTCTAGAAACAAGGACAAGAAATAAAGGGCTTGATAACATAGTCTCGTCATATAGACTTAAAATTAAATAAAAAAGCTTGTTAAAACACATACATCTACCTCGGCTAGTCTAGCCGCCAATAAATTCATAGGACCAAAAATGCTACGTGGGTTACATTTAATATATGCGATGCTTTCACACCTCCCACCTCATAACGATCAAATATATATACCACCAAATCTGTTTATAAACTATTATTCATAATTTTATGTATTTTTCTTAACAAAATTTGACTTTTAAGAAGTCTCCCCATAAAGCGCATGGGTACCGAAACATCTACATAGATTATTTATAAAATGAACTTACAGCATATGATTGCTCAATAATTATATCTAGATTTTCCATAGTACGTATTGTTCAATAGCTCAAATTGAACTCTTACATTAATCAATAAACATATTGCTCATATACATTGTCCCAAGGTCAAACCATACAAAAACAAAATTGCGTAAATATATATCCAACAATGGCTATTGCATCATGATATTCCTGTTAGTATATATTATGCATTGAAACATCTCTGATTGGCCTAGAAATGGTAGTGGCTGCGGAAAAGTGGTCTGAAGTCACTCCCCCCGGATACAGTAAAGCCTCCCTACTGATATGGAGACTGATTTCTTTATTTTTTGCAAAGTTCTCTAAACCGAGTGACCCTAAAATAAAAGAAGGGATTTTCGTAGGAACCCAGATAACAGAGCTGATAAAAAGATGATTGATCCAAGAAAAAACTGAACTGCAAGGAACTTGCTGAATTCATATAGTGAAAGGGGCTGCAACATGCAGCTAAAACTACATTCCCTTCATTCCCATCTTGACCTTTTCCCACAAAATTTTCGGCACGTGAATGTTTCGATCAAGATATTTTGAGTATAGAATAAATGCATTAGGGAGATGGGGCTCAAGGACCGTAGTTGGCTACTACGGGACTCTCAGAACGAATATTTGGGGTGCAAAATATTTAAGAAAGTCATACGAACACCATTTAAAAACGCTGTCTCTACACTCGGTGGTTATTATACCACAAATGAAAATGTGTTGTTTGATATAGTGCGAAAGATATTACTAAAATCTAACAATAAAACACTTGGTACAAAACAAATTTTCTTTTGTAGCCCTCATTAATTAGAAAATTAATAAGGGACACATTAATTACGCCTTTATTATTCCTCCAATTTTCTCTATGGGTAAACGGTCGTGTTGGATCTACCTTACATTATAAAGTTTTTGGTATTCTTTAAAGTCAAATTACGTTATTTGACTATTTTAGGTCAAATTACGTTATTAGGAAATTAAAAAATTACGTAAATCAAGTTTCTAAGCATTTTAATGAAGAATAACAAAGATAATTTTGTTATCTATTGATTTATTTTTGCTGTTCGGCATTGATAGTTATAAAACAGGCCTTATTTAGATGGCATTTGCGACGCTTAAAAAAATTGTAATCGCTTGAATATTGATCAATTAGTTTTTTCCCTTCTTCTGAAAAGAAATCAGTTGGTTTTGACTCGAAAATAAACACAAGCTGAATGCCAAGTCTTGAAACGGACACTTTTTAGGATGCAAGCCTATATAATGTTGTGTTTTAACTTAAAATTGGAGAATTTGCATCACTGAAGAGATTGGCTATTAACCATTAATTCGGATAGATACGTCAATTACACGTAACACCCTATTCCACAAATTGCTTTTGAGTTGGTCGCATAGGCACCCATAAGCTGAATTTAAGGGGGGAGTTTACCTGGCCTAATCGGCACTCCCAATGCTGTATAATAGAAATCTCAAAATAAAAATATAAGACAGAGTCATTCAGCCAAGGGGGGGGGCTGCCCCCCCCCCCTCCCTTATGGGTACCCATGGTTGACCGACATAGAAGAGACTCAGCATTAGAGACTAAATAAAGTTAATCAATTCAATTTCAACCTGCTGATCTCTTCGTTGAACTTTATTTCTATGAACATTTTTGACCAGGCTGCTTCCAAATAGCGGTGAAGGTCCATCTTTCTTATAATTAAATAAAAAAAACAAGTTTTTTAAACTGAAAGTAAGGAGCGACATTAAAACTTAAAACGAACAGAAATTATTCCGTATATGAAAGGGGCTGTCCCCTCCTCAACGCCTCGCTCTTTACGCTAAAGTTTTTTATTGTTTTAAAAAATAAAGTTGTGAGACAGAGTCAAACTTTAGCGTAAAGAGCGAGGCGTTGAGGAGGGGACAGCCCCTTTCATATACGGAATAATTTCTGTTCGTTTTAAGTTTTAATGTCGCTCCTTACTTTCAGTTTAAAAAACTTGTTTTTTTTATTTAATTTCTGATCGTTTTTTAGTTAATGCAGCTTTTATTTTGGCTCGCCGTCATTGAATAAGTAAACAAAATTTGCATAAAAATTTTACTTTTCTTTTGCTAAATGGCTGTCTCTAAATTTGGTTCTGACGTAATTTACAAATTAACTTACGTAACGAACTTCTATATTCGTATATTTTTCTTCTGGCAAAAAATACAAAGTTGCAGATTTTTGCAGATATGAGCTTGAAACCTATGTTATAGGGTTTTCTGATACGCTGAATCTGACGGTGTGATTTTCATTTAAAATTTTTCACTTTTAGGGGATGTTTCCCCCCTTTTAAAAAATCAGGTGAGTTTTCTGAGGCTCGTAGCCTTTGATGAGTAATACTAAACTTAATAAAATTCATATATTTAGAATCAGCATTATAAGCCCATTCTTTTGATACATTTATTGACATCAAAGTTCCGTTTTTAAAAGTTTCGCTTACTATTGAGCCGTATCGCTTGTTTTTTTTTATTGTTTTTTTTTTTTTATTACGTATATAATATTACGTATATGATGGGGTTCTCCCCTTAGTCAATACCACGCTCTTTACGTTAAAAGTTAAAAAAAATTTTAATTCACAAACCCCTGAATCACAAAGGCCGTTTAATTAGAATAGATAGCTCTTTTGAAAGCACTAAAAAAAAACTGTAGCGTAAAGAGCGAAGTATTGACTTGGGGGAGAACCCCCTCATATACGTAATAATTTCTGTTCATTTTAAGTTCTAATGTTGCTTCTTACTTTCAGTTGAAAGTACTTGTTTTTTTTAATTTAATTTCTGATCGTTTTTTAAATAATGCTTGGAAATCCGGCGCCCCCTTCATAGAAATGTCCCTTACCCCAAAGAAACATCTTCCACGGAAAGATTCTCCCGAGTAACCCCCTTCTCCAGCCCCCCTCCCCCCCCCCCACCAGAAAAAATTCTTCCTGAAAATGTCTGTATACTTCCCAATAACCAATACAATATGTAAGCAATGGGCAAAGTTCATAACTTGCAGCCCTTCCCCTGGGAACTGTGGGGGATTAAGTCATCGTAAAAGACATATTTATTAGGTTTTCGACTATGCTAAACACAATGGCTGTCTCAAAATTTTAATTGGGTGACTTTGAGAAAAAATGAGCGTGGGAGGGGGCCTAGTTGCCCTCCATTTTTTTGGTCACTTAAAAAGGGCACTAGAACTTTTAATTTCCGTTCCAATGAGCCCTCTTACGATATTCTAGGACCACTGGGTCAATACGATTACCCCTGGGAAAAAAAAACAAATAAACACGCACCCGTGATCTTTCTTCTGGCAAAAAATGCAAAATTCCACATTTTTGTAGATAGGAGCTTGAAACCTCTGCAGTAGGGTTATCTGATACGCTGAATATGATGGTGTGAATTTCATTAAGGTTCTATAACTTTTAGGGGGTCTTTCCCCTTTTTCGAAAATGAACCAAATTTTCTCAGGCGCATAACTTTTGATGGGTAAGATTAAACTTGATGAAACTTATATTTTTGAAATCAGAATTAAAATCTGATTCTTTTGATGTATCTATTGGTACCAAAATTCCGTTTTTTAGAGTTTCAGTTACCATTGAGCCGGGTCGCTCCTTACTTACAGTTCGTTACCACGAACTGTTTGACAATCCATTATTCTTGCTTTTTGCCCCAGCAATCCAATTGTGTCTCCTCTTTTATGGCCTAGTAGTATGATCTGAGGGTTGATGACTCCTGTATCATACCATTGAGTGACTGTAAGATTTCTACCCTCTCTTAAAAAGGCTGTACTTCATCCTACATCTTTCCTCTGACTTCAAAACTACTGCCCTACCTCCAAATTTGTTTGTTTTTATTATACCAATTACAATTAATCGAAAATTACACAGCAGATTGAACAGTTTGAGCTATTAAATAAAGATAACACTAAAATCAGGAGCAGTGTAGAACATTGGCACCCATAAGCTGAATTTTAGGGGGGGGGCTTAGCTGATCTAATCGGTACTTCCAATGCTGTATAATAGAAATATTAAAACAAAAATATAAAATATAAGGCAGCATCATTGAGCTAGGAGGACTTGGAGCCCCTTTCTGCCCCCTCCCCATATGGGTGCCCATGGTGTAGAAGAGTTTAGACTAACCTTACCTTAATTCCATAAGCAACACCATTACCTCAGAGGCACTTAGGAAGTTTTTTGCCAATTGATCGAGTTTGACACAAAGTATGATACCGCTCATCGGTGACTCTTTCCTAGTAGTGAATCTAGATTTCTTAAAGTTTAATCAACCCATGTTTGCCAATCAAGTACCAAGTTATAGCTGATTTGTCAAGAAAGGCTGATTTTCTCAGGGCTCCAAAAATTGCACTTATTATAGGGTTGGTTTGGCGAAAAATATCGAAGAGGAACCAAATTTTTATCGGTGTCCCCCCATTTTGTATCTGCCCCTGGTTTTATATCTCTACTATATTTTACACTAGCTCTACAGTTCCTTTAGTCATAGTTCGAACAAAATTTAGTATTAGATATAGAGTAGGAATAAGCTTTCACTTTGCTAGAAGAGATGAGCATACTGAAAACAAAATCAGTTTTCGCAGTAAGAGTAAGAAAACTAGCTGTAGGGGGTTGAGCTGAATGAAGTTGATTTTCATATGTATGAGCTGTATGGGGATTGAGTTGAATGGGGAAGATCTGAACAAGGTTTACCTGAAAGGGTTTTAGGGGCTCTTCGCTCCGCTCATAGGCTTCTCAGCCGGGGATGAGCCCCGGCTCTACATAGTCCGAGCCACCCCTCTGAAAAAATATTAGCCATATTTTATTCCCTAACTTATGGGAGCTAATCATTGGCCCTCTATGGATTGTCCCTCTCCCCCCCCCCCAAAAAAAAAAATAAACGATACTTTATTAAAAAAAAAACTTATGGGAACTCGTCACTGGAATACTATCAATGCATTTTAAAATATTTAGATATCAGAACATATAAGAAAAAAATATTTTGAAATAAGGAATTTTTAAAAACCTGAAACTTTGGCAATCAAAAACCAACAGAAATTAATAAAAAAAAAAACTCAGAGAAAGAAGTTTCTCAAAGAAAAGTATAGGCCATATTAAGTTTAAGATCAGAAGAAATTAAAACCTATAATTATTACAGTGCAATTTTTTTATTAATGTATTTAAACATCAGAGAGCCTTATTATAGAGTTTGTGATTACTACAGCCGCGTAGAGGATCAAAAGCCACGCAGAATTTCCATTCACATGGCAGCCCAATTTGTGTATAATAGTGTTTTGATGAATATCAGAAAAGAGTATCAGAGCTAAGTAATGTTTCTATTTTATCGTTAACCATTTTTGTTTTATAAGCCCAGCAATAAGGTTTTGATTCATGAAAGGGCCCTTAATCTCGATGCATGTAAGTTAAACAACTTTATGGTATTTCTGGATGTGTTGCCACAAGATACTCATGCTTTATAAAAGAGTATCAGAGCTAAGTAATGTATCTACTTTATCGTAAACATTTTGTTTTTTTTAGCTCAGCAGTATGAATTCGTGTCAAATATTATTATATATTTGTAATTATATATAATATTATTCGTGTCATATATTATTACAAGCTCAGACATACGGACGGATGAATGGTTCTGTCCAAACGGACAATGAACGAACCGAAACTTTGAAACTCTTAATCTTGATTCATTTAAGTTAAACGATCTGGTAATATTTCTGGATGTGTTGCCATAAGATACTCATGCTTTATAAAAGAGTATCAGAGCTAAGTAATGTTTCTATTTTATCGTTAACCATTTTTGTTTTATAAGCCCAGCAATAAGGTTTTGATTCAAATAAAAATCGCTAATTTTAAATCTAATGCATATAGCGTACAATGTCATTATGCCTGAAACGCCTCACAAACAGAATTTTAACCCTTAATTTTCACCCCGAGACACCTCGTATATTTTCCCTTTTCAAAGGAAGTCTGTTATAACAACACGTAAAAAGCAAATGAAAGCTTGTATGAAAGCTTGTAATGAAAGCTCATACACCTTGTATGAGCTGTTTACACCACTTAAAATTTTTAAAAGTAAATAAAATTAATTTCTACAGATAAAGGATTCTTTTTCAATAATGTCGAATTTTTGGCATTTTTTTCTTAATCATCTTGCCAACAAATCCGTTTTTATCGTCTCCTCAAGAATTTTTTTTTCCATCGGATGGTTGTGCACGCAGCAGCCACAAATTGAATTCAAATATCTCGACAGGTATTATAAACTGAACATTTCTAATGACTCAATAAGACAATCCAAGATATAGGCTAGCAGATTTTGAAGAAAACTTCCAAATTTAGGTAACCATGAATGAGACAAGAATGTAGCCGCTAAAACATTACGTAATTGGTATCTCTATTTTGAATATACTTATCGACATAAGACTTTCTGAGATTTCTATGCGTGTGAATGTTGGATTAAATCCGTTTAAAGTTTCATTATTTACTGTGGATCAATACCAAAACTTAAAATACGAATTTTCATTCCTCAAAGTATATTATAAACTGAATATTTCTTACAATACAATAAGATAGTTCAATATAACGGTAAGCAGCTCCTGACAAAAACTTCCAAACATAGATTACCAAAAACCAAAAAAGATTTCTCACATATATAGGCCTGATCTACTGGGATTAAAATGTAAATAACGGTTTTGATGAAAATCTACAGGGCATTTTTCTTGCATTAAATGAATGTGATATGCTAACTATATTAAAGATGTAACACAAAATGAAAAAAAAGACAAATATATTACAATATCATTATACATAAAAAATATTATTCGCTCTTGCAGGATCAAGCTAAAATATTTATTTTTCGAGTAAAATTTAGGTCTATAGTAACTCCTTTGGAGAACCTGGAATGTTGCTCCTTGTTTTGATCTTCATATGTATGGATAATGAGATATAGTCTGTGGAAAACCCTTTGTTGCATATCTTACATTTATATGAGTTTTCTCCAGAATGAACTCTAGCACTCTGTTAATTCAGCAGCATACTATGCTTCATGCTGAGTTTGATCTATTGGCTTGAAAAACAGGGAAAGTTGCTGCAACCACGGAATTCTGCATCAAAAGAATCATTTTTTCCGTTTCTCCTTCTATGCAGTTAGCAGGGAACTGAAACATCATAGAGAACTGCTTAACGGCTCATTGTAGAGAAAAGTGCTGCAAAAATATCTAGAAATAATTTTAATTGTTGTTGTAGTGGTAGCTATAACCTAGTAAATCGTGGTTTCTGCGACGGCTGCTAATTAAAGACTTAAAATCTATGGTTACCTTTGATTTAGGTGCATTCGCTCAATGTTGTTCTGTTTTCTTATCCTCATTAAAATATAGAACAAAATACCTTGCCCCCCCCCTACTTTCTTGTGAATCAGTGCCACTGCTGCTAAGCATGCCTAGGTTGCTTGAATCACCTATCACAGTAGGAACATTGGAAAGGTTTTTTCCTGTATTGACTCTCAAGGCGTAGATAAATTGCCACTCTGATCAAAGATTTTACTGCAGAATTAGCAACTGTAAGAGCTTTTTCTAGCATATCAACGCTCCCTTTTTACGTGCTCTTGAACAGAAAACCAGTCAAGATTACATTCGTCACTACAATATAAAGGAACTCCAATATATCCCCGTAAACACTTAATATCTGGAACTCTGCCAGTTAGCATTGAGAATAGAGTTAGGTGATCCTCTTACAATAAACATAAGGTATGGCTTGGATTACTTGACATTTTCGACCCATTCAAGATAGCTAATAGAAAAGTAACATTAGTTTATTGCTGTGTTGCTGCTCTGAGACTACGACGATTGGGTCATAGAATAGAGAAATGCAAAGGCTGCTCGTCAATGTCAGGCTATAGTCTTGGTAGTTGATTTGCTAAGTTGTTCCGTTTTACACTACTCTTGGCTAAAAAACACATTGTGCCGGCTGCCAAGGATTTTGCATCCTCTACACTGGACAATTGGGGCTCTGACAAAGATTTTAAAGTAAGTGTTTCAGAAAATCTCAGGTCTATTGTGCGATCGCTCGGCGAGCGATTGAAATCTTAACAAAATGAAAAGGTTTTAAAAGGTCAGGAAACATCTGGTCACTGTCGTCACATCTCGTCATCAGTCCTGGCACCTTCAGTCGGGGAGGGGGGGGGGGGTCCCCCCACTGAAAATAAGGCTTTCTAAATTTAAGTATTTTATTTGAATTAATTTTTTTATTTCCATAGGGGGAAGGAACTTTGGTAACTGCATTATGCGCCACTCACTCTAGTTTACGCTGAGAAAAATTCGAGAAAACGCCAGTTTTTTCGTTGATTTCTTCGTTACTTTAGGAATAAATTTGGGTTATAGATTTGCATATTAGGGGGGGGGATAAAGTGAATCGGGTGTACATGCAAAA